>MU005770.1:1316314-1385064 GCA_010093715.1 Pleomassaria siparia CBS 279.74 | reverse complement strand
AAAAGTCCGCTTTGGCTAGGGGCGGGGGTTGCCCACGCCTTATATATATTATATAAGACTCCCGGGGGGGGCCCGCAAAGCGGCCCCCCCCCCCCGGGGGGGGGGATGAATGAATACGCAGCAGGCTACTCACTGCTTACTCCGAGCTTCCCCGTTCGCGTAAGATCCCACGTACTGGTAAACCACAATACCATACTTGCAGCACGTAAAGTTGAGGACCTGTCTGACAGAGGAAGGAAAATATCGTATTCAAATCCGCTACCGACGAATATTACGATAGTCAAACCGTACCACGTCAGACTCGGATTATTGCTCGAAGCTATCAATATCTTTCTTGGAAGAATTGTAAATAAAAGAAAAGAAAAAAAAACCCCCCCCGATCAACATCTATCTATCCATCTATCCATATATCCATCTAATGCGCTGGGCGGAGGAAAGAAAATGGTTCGTGTATTATGATTTGTACACTGTTACATTCAAACATATATATACCCATCATGTGCTTTCCATAGATAGAATAGATGGATAGATAGATAGATAGGTAGGTGTCTCCTTACCCCTATCTAGGTTAAATAAAACTTGATCAATTACTAAGTTATAAATGAAAGTGTTCAAGTATATATAATATAGTATGCAGTAATATTCACGTATATTGTTTGATTGGACGGGCTTGGATTGATACATACATGCATACGTAAGTAAAGTAAAACATGATAATAAACCAAGAATTCCAACCTAACTATCTCTCTCTTCTACTCCGTCCAAGGTCTGATAATCTCACCTCCGCCCCCCCCCCCCTTTTCCCCTCTAACCCGTCCACGGCCTCGGGCCTGGCGGCGTATAGCTCGTAGGAACCGGGTAGTAAATATTGATTTGGATTCCCTATTCCTCGAGTAAGTCTCGACATTGATTGCGACGAGGAAGTTCTCTTTCGTATATCCCTCCTCCCTTCCAATGGGTAGTATAAAGCAAGCAAGCAAGAAAGAAAAAAAAAGAAAGAACTTACAGGATCAGAAGCCTTGTAAGCACCAGGGAACGCGACAAGCGGACTCGGGCTTCCACTCCCACCTCCGGTGACTGTCAACTGAGCGCAAGAAATGTAAAACTGGGCGCCGCCAGCAGATGCAGCAGAGTGGAGACCAATGTGCTCGATGCGGAAGAGATAATCGCCCGAGGGCAGGCTCTTGGGGATCGGGACTGTGACTTCGGATTTGCCTGTGCAGAGACAGCTACGTTAGTATTTGACTGCTCTCGACGGAGGGAAGATATATGTATGTATGTATGTATGTACCTTGGCTGGCCCATGCCATACCAGCCGAACTAATAGTAGCTCCCTGTTCGTAGATTTTGAACCACACATTCCCACTCCCATCCCAACTCGCCGCCGTCTTCCCCTCCGGCACCTTTGCCATGTAAAACATCAACGGCCCGGGGTGCGAGATGGACGATTGTGCCGTGAATCCCAGAGTATCGCCCGCCTTCACCGACATGGTCGCCGGCGCTGCGGTGCCAGAAGAGAGCTCATAGCAGCGGATTTGGTTCGATGTAACATCTGTGGCGGGACCGTTGGACTGGTAGTTTGTCGTCTTGCGGACGTATTGCCAGGCGGGCGTCGCGGCGCCGTTGGCGATTAGTGACGGGAATGTGTAGTGTGCAGAGACGGAGGTGGCGGCTAGGAAGAGGATGGAGATGATGGACTTCATTGTGGTGGTAGGGGGAAGGTCTTCGATCTGCGGCAGAGAAAGAAGACTTAGAGCTTAGAAAGGTATCCTGGTCGAGCAAGAGATACGGGAGGAAGGAGAGGTATATATACACAACAATCTACCCACGAGACCATACCATGCCAGATTATATTGTAGTCTTCCTGTTTGGGCCATCCGCCCCAGATACCACAAAAATGTTCAATATGTACCCCAGACTGCAACTCGTATGCCCCGTCACCGTTCCCGAGCTTTGTGCTCGACAATGCCGACGGGTAAAAGGCTGAAATGACTGACCAACCTTAGACGTCGAGATTGATGATATTTATATGAGAAAATCCCCGTGATTGGAGTAACAGCGGGTAATGTTTGTCGGTACTTGAGACGCATGAATCTAGGATATATATTGATTGGGCGTCTGACTGAACTAAAAGAATCTTTTTCCATCTGCACCACACAGCCTTGTTTCCACGACGGGAGTGGATTTCGTCCGAAAACTTGAGTGACGTCGCTTCCAAGAGAAAAGATTCGATCTCACCTTTCTGGACTCGTACTTGAAGTGTTCGCAAAGTGACGGAATTTCTGTTCCTCGAATTCCTCTCTATTGCCTTGGTATACAGGCCATGTCAGACGTATGCCTTGAGCATAGACTGAGAACGTTGTAAACGGATCAACATCAGGAAATCGACCCTCGGTAAGCGCCTAGCGGACACGCCACGACATGTCGTATATTGCTCTCATTTCTCTGAGTTCTCGTCTATGACGTCGTCACACAGGCAAAGAGATTGAGTATGTGGGCGACTATAGCTTTTGGGCCTGTTGAGGTTTCAAAGGCGCCTCGGCGTGATTGTCTAGATTCCTATTGATGACATATAATACAATGTCGCTATTGCAACAAAGATGTCTGCACCTCGAGATCAGCGAGAAACCAAAAGACCGCTCACCAGGAAACGTTGCAGTCTCTGATAAATTCTCCCCCTGTCGATTTGGGATGGGGGTCGAACGCGTCGCCAAACACTTAAGATTGACGAGATCGTCCGTGGGTCAGTCCATTATGATACAATCGCACTCTTCTCCTTCTCCACTTCTTCAGTGTCGTAGTAGAAGTCATCTTCGTCCTCTTCAGGGTATCCAAATATACTTCTCCATACCCTTTCCCCAAGGCCCTTTTTCTGTGCCATGGCAAGCACCATTACTATGGGCAAATGCCATACACTCGCCCAGAAAAGCCCCCTGGCAGTTCCTTTATGACCCTGCTCTTTCCAGAATTCCAACGCCTTCCATGTCATCCACCCATTGACTGCACTGCTCGTCGCGATAAAGCTCCAGTCTGTGATGTTGCAGTAACTCATCCCGATACAGACAGGAAACATAAGGATGGAGTAGCGCAGCGCAACGCGACCGTTCTGAGCGGGGTTCACCCAACACAGCATGCGGTAGCCGGCGTGCTTGTATTCCTCGCGGATGGCCCAGGATAGGGAGTTGAAATGAGGAAATTGCCATGCGAAAAGGAGTCCTGCGCAGAGCCAGCCTCCGACGGAGTCGGGGCCAAAGAGAAGTTCTTCCCAGGTCCCGTCGTGAGCGCATTGTCCCGCCGCAGCTGTCCAGCCCATCAGCGGGGGGATGCCGCCTACTATTGCTCCAACCCATGTGTTGATTACCGACATCCGCTTTAGCGGTGTGTACACGCCTGCGTATAAGAAAATGTTCGCCGCCCCAAGGAATGCGGTGGTGGGGTTGACACCATAATATAGGGCGCCTACACCACTTATTCCACAAACAACCGCAAAGACAAGAGCACCTCGTGGGCTTATCAATTTTCGGACGAGAGGTCGGTTGCGCGTCCGACTCATTTTAGCGTCGTGGGCGGGTTCGAAGAGCATGTTCAAGGCATTTGCGGAGGCGGAGCACAAGGCGGTGCCTGTAGTGAGGAATAGTAGGGTGAGGGTGGACAGAGAAGGCGTTGCGGTCGCAGCGGGTGCGAGCAGTCCTGGAACGGGATATAGTGAGTATGTAGCAGTTGCTGTAAGAACCACGAGGAAGCTGAGTCGCGGTTTGGATAACGAGAGATAGGTTGTGAGGATTCGGCGAATCGACCGTTGGGGGAGATTCGAAGCAATGGTACCTAGCTTCGAGGATGCGTCTAGGGCTATCGGATAGCTACCTGCTCCCTCTGCCTCCGTTGCTGCTGCTGCTGCTGCTGCTGCTGCTTGTTCCCGTGCCTTTTTCCTCCGCCTGTGAGGCAGCACATCTTCTATCGGAGTACCCCGCGGAGGCGGAGAAGCATATTGTGCCTCGGTGGTTGAATCCACCTTCCTCGTCTCGAAACTCGCAATTGCACTCTGTGATTCTCGTCTCGATTGTAATAACGATTTTCCGAGTGACTCCTTCAGTGTGCCATTTGTCCAGAAATAATCCTTGCGCAATGTGGTTCTACTCTTTCCCGGGGCTACTGCTCCCTGCTTCGTGGATGTGGAGAAGAGGTGCCTCGAGGGGATTGAGGTGCGAGAGAGCTTTCGCCAGCATCGAAGACATACGTTAGTCGCATCCTGGACTGCAATTGATCGAGGTAGCGGGGGTCGAAGGTGCATCGCGGGGTGGTATGAAGAGCAATCTTTCCGGCGGCGTCGCGAGGTCATTTGATGCAAGCGCCAAGTCGTCATTCGGGCCGAGAATCTTCCGTTGAGCTGGCATTCATCTGTCACGCATACGGAGTGTAAAGATTAAAGTAGTCAAACACCATTGTCAGTTGCATAGTAATACATGTGTACGTGCACAGACCGCATAGGCTATTATACATTGCTTAAGCAAGTCTAAGTGAGCTGTAAAAACGGCTTCTCTTGCCTCCCTGCGCCTGGATGAATGCAAGCAAGTTTGACGTCCTCCGGCCGGAAAAGCCCAAAAAATGGTGGTACAAAGGCACATTCGTTTCCTTTCACTTTCCCTTAGTCCTCGTCATCGGCACCATCCGATAGATACTCAAACTCTCCTGGTAGATCTGCCTCATCTTCCCCTTCATCAATCATGTTGTCGTCTACGGTAGACGTGGACGATGCGCCTTGTCCTCCTGTTGACGCCTGGTCCCCTGATGGACCTGCTGTACCAGGAGCTGGGGCGGGGGCTGCCTTCTTGACCTTCAGCTCGAGAAGTGTCTTTGACTCGGAAGGCCGAGTATCAACCATAAGGATAACACCACCGGTTGGCTGGGTATATGTTAGCATGTATTCTAATGAGAGATCGCAACGAGGGAAATGTACCTTCTTCACAGGAACATATCGCTCCTCAGGGAAGCTAATATACTTCACCTGAGCGGGCAGGACGCGAGACATGTTACCCAGTTCATAGCCAACCTTCTCCTTCTCGGCCTTCTTCTTTATCGTCTCAGCCGAGGGCGTGCCTTCCTCTCCATCGGCCTTCTCCTTGTCATCCTTTTTCGACTCCTCGTCAACGTCCATCTTATCCTCGTCCGAAGCGGACACCTTTGGTGTTGTCGGTACTTGATCAATGTCCATGCTCTCACGGCGTTGTTGTCGAGCCTTTACGAGTTTCCGGCGCTTATCTTGGGCTGTTGTCGAGAGAACTGCAGTCTTGACCTTCTCCGGTGCCTCCTCTGTCTTGACCTCCGCTTCCGGCGGGTAATCAAACATGCTCGGTCTCGTATTGCTGTGGAATTGGAATGATGGAATCTCGAGATCTTGGTCGACACCAATAACAGCCGTAGGTGTGAAGCTCAATGCTAAGAAGTGAGTGCAAGGAAACCAGTACCAATATTGTGTGAATACGGCCATTCCAACAATAGCCGTCATGTTGAGGTTGCCCGTCTGTGTCTGAAGCGAAATGGTGCAGTTGCGACCACCAGCATCGATGACACCAAGCGCGAGAGCAGCTCCAAACTTAGCCATGGCGTCCTCGTGACGATCGCCGACAATTTTCATTAATGTCTTCCGGATTGTGGCCACCTTGGGGTTCATGGCCTCATTTTGTTGGACCATGATCATAGCAAGAGCAATGAGAGCACCTTGCCGGACAAAGTCGACCGAGTCTTTCATCATCGGCTCCAGCAGATCGATGGCTTCGTGGAGACCAGTACCAGCGCAGGCAATACCAAGCGCCATGGTAGCGCCATATCGCACATGAGGGTTGTATGATTCTGCAAGGAGCTCAACCATCCGGGGTACACTGCCCGGCTTTCGGAACAGGACGAATCCCAAGCTCATGACAGCCACTCGTCGAACATCATCGTTGACGTCGCTGACAGCGACGTGAAGTAGCCTACGCACTGCCTTGTTGCTCCCCGACCCACAGTACGCTAGGGCGAGCGTCATGATACCTCCGTAACGTAGCGTCGCATCTGGATCTTCTAGCAGACCGTTGATGAGCTCGTCAGCGGCCTCTTGGCGAGCATACATGATTAATGCCATACCCATGGCAAGTCCACGAACGATCTTCTCGTGCTGAGTATCGTGAGCGTACTGAATCATGTCCTCAAGAGCCTTGATGTTTCCAGTGCCGAGCATGACAAGACCCATAGATAGACCGACTGCCTCACCATTGATGGCAGAATCGGTATACAGGACGCTCTTGAAAGCATCGAAGATGTCTTCGGATCCCGTTGCCATTCCGGCGACTCCCAGTCCAAGAGCTCCACCGTGTTGAATGACTTCCTCCGATGCGTTTTGGAACTGCTTGAGTAAGTAGTCCAGAACGTGTGTTCCATGATTGGAGTAGATCAACCCCAGGGCGAACAGAGATCCGCCTTGCTCGAAATGAGAACCAGAAGAGACGCTGTCTTTAGGAAGATACGGGTCTAACAGCTTCTGCCCTTGAGTAATGTTGCCTCGGTGAATGACACCAAGCGCTGCAGTTGCGGTAAACTTTGACCAGTTGACGGCTTTGCCTAGCCATTCCAAATTCTCCCTGAAAAAAGTGTCGTTTGTGGTACCGGCATTCATGAAGGCGTTGGCGAATGTCACACCGGTGTGGAATATGGAATTCCTCGCCTCTAAGCTGTCCCGGACCTTGTTCAGGATGGATTTGTCGGCGTGGTTATTTCGGTACAAGAACTCGAGATTGAGTTCTATGCTCTTGGTCCCGCGAAGAACATGTCGCACCGAGATGAAAGCCTTCAGTTCGTCTTCGGACGGTTGCTTCTGTTTGGTACGCGACACGACCGTTGATATCGTGGGCGTCTCGTTGCTTGTGTCTACATCTGCAAGCAAACTATCCGACTCTCCCGCGTCTCCACTACGGGATTTATGTGACGCATCTCCATTGGCAGATGACTTTGAGTCCTCGCTCTTCTCCTCATCTGGTAGCTCATCCATGACCTTCGCCAAGAACTCTTGAGTGCCATTCTCGTACAGGTCGAAAGAAATCTGGTAAGCCACGGCGAGCGATCTGCCGTCACCTTTTTGCACGAGCTGTCGGAGAAGGTTTGAGGCCATAGCGTGTTGGTCCAAGTAAACGACGCACTTTGCGATCGAGAAATAGTCTGGGTTCGGGATGTCGTTGAGCAACTCCAGGATGAGTCGCAGTATCTGTAGGAATTGTTAGTTTCTATCGTAGAGCATTGCTGCCGCTGATTCTCACCTCATTCCTCAAACCCCTCTCCTGCACCACGTTCATGCAGATGTCAAGAACATATTCCATCAATTCCTCGCTGCTAGAAGGTGTTCCGGTTGCGGGCTTCTTGCCCTGCTTCTGCTCGTCCTTGCTCGCTCGCAGGAAAGATTCCCGAAGCACCTCCAAGTTCCGGGCCTCGATGGCGATTCCGACTACTTGCTTGTAATCGCCATTCACGTAGCAGCTCTCGAAGATGCGCCGTACGGTGGCCTGGAGATTCTTCTGCACGCCCCGATCAAGTGTAAGGGGGGTAGGATGTGCCCCAACAACACCTGCATTTCCACCGCCAGGAATTGTGGGATCGAACCCTGACGAATCCTGTCGCGACAAGAGAGATTTCGAAGGTAAGGCAGATTGCGAGAAGGGAGTTATAGGAGACGTCAGACTTGCTGATGTGCTAGCACCTCCAACAGCGCCTCCAGAGAAAGATGTAATCAGCCGCGGCGGCGATTGGTTTGGCTTGCTAATGGGATGAGGGGGGTTGTGCATGGATGACAGGGAGATGTATGTGTCGAGACATTTTGCTGTGTGGTGTTCCAGTTAGCTGTCGATTGTTCGCAGAAACGAGATTCTGGCCTGCAGACAGCCTCGACAGGTACCATGTCTTGAATGTTGCGCGGGCCCGTGTTTGCGTGGGAAGACTCACCCAGAATTGTCTCCTCAAATTCACCAGAGTGATGGATGTCGAAGAGTTTGCCAGAACCAAGCGCAAAGACCATACTCTCGTCATATGCCTGTAACTGGTAGTACACCTTCGCTGCAACAAGAGCTGCGAGCTCGCGTTCTGGGAAGCCTTCATCCTCATATAGAGCTTCACTATGACGCGAACGAAGGTTAGCAAGGTGCCCAAATTCACGAACAGATAGGGTTTGAGAAGTGCCTTACATCTGGCTGACAGACCCAGCAACCTCCGGCCATAGGAGGTCAATCTCCTCGTTTAACCGGTGGAGGGCAAAGGAGCGCAGAGCTGGATCAGGTTCCGCGAGGAAACCGACGACGCCGGCTGCTGAGGTGAGGCCGACCATCGTGCGGGGGGCTTGCGGGAGATGTAGCGGTGTTGACGCAGGAACAGGCGGATCCTAGATGGTGGTGGTATTGTTGCCCTGTAGAAGGGAAGACGGTGGAAGGAGATGGAGCTGCGTGGCGCCGGGAAGGCTCGCTGGGTTTGGATGAGTTTCTGGCTTGTGAATGGTGCAAGGGAGCGGAAGTGGCTTGTACGGTGAAGGAGATACGAAAAGGGGAAGATCTTGGGGAGATGGAGACGGTGGCAGATAGTGGTGTGGTGTGGTGTTGGAAAGCGAGCGAGACAACACGCGCATCGGGACGGACTGATGATGAGCGAGCGCTCATGCCAAGGCCCACCACCTAACCAGCATGTGTGTGGTCAGAGCGTCGTTTACAAAATAGGCACCACAGCGCTTCGTCACTGACCGGTTGCAAAAGGCCAGCAATGGGATTCACTCGTCTGCCATGGACACCCGGAGTATTACTTGTATGTACCTCCAAGGAACGACGGGGATGATCTGTGAAAATACTGTTGGCTAATGCAGTGACTTTAGTTGATCCTTTGACTGTTACAAAGGTATTCTCTTTAGATATGGCAAGGCACGAAGGTTCAATATGCTTGCGCAGGAGCACTGTCATGCTAGCATATAATGCCTTGCAATTGTACAATCAATGGGTATCTTCATTTTGAATCAAACGCCGCACCCGATGGTGTTATAACCCCTCACAAACCCGTGTCCAACCGTCCCAGGCACCGGTCCGATATACCTGCCGCCAAAACCGATCCAAGTTCAATAATGATATAATAACAATAATAATAATAATACATGCACGGCTTCCATTTTTCTCCCATCTAGTATCTTTCACGCGCCGGGAGGAGTGATCTCCCGAGAAAGAACACGCAAGTTGTTCAACATGCCTGTAATCAATGTCTCGAAGCCGTTCGTCTCACCTCTCTCGTTCGCGATTGCGTGCTGCAACATTAATTCGCCGTTAAGTTCGAGTTCCAGCTCATGATTCTTGCTCTGTCCTTGGGACACTTGCGTGAGATCGATTTGGTACGCCCCTAGCCAGCTGTATGAAACGCGATCTTTCTTGCGCTCCATACTCTCAGCAGTCTTTCCAGTCTCTATCACCGGCTTGAGTGTGTCGATGTCTCCCGGGAACGCGATTTCGAGATTGATGCCAATTCGATAATCCCACTCCGTCTTTGGCGAGCTGATTTCCAAGTTGGCTATGCGATGTTTGACGATTTTTCGGATGACCTCGTTGGTCTTCGCGTCTCGGGTAACACGAATCCTTTGTCGACCAGACGATGCGATGAGTGATTGCGTCAAGCTGGGAAGCTTCTCGAAGCCTGCGCGATCGAGTTCGTAAAACATGTCCACCTCGCGAGTATGTTTATAGTCCACGCTAGTTCGCAGGGTCCCCTCCTGCCTCGACTGCTGTACTTGGGCGTTAAGATATTCATTCATTCGCTTGTGCTGTTCGAGAGACATGGTGCTCTCAAACTTTGTCCGTTCTTGCATGCCCTCTTTTACAACACATTCCGTGCTATGAACCCCATGAAGGCGTTGTCCAGAAACTCGATCCTTGATCTGGCCCCATCTAGCCTCTATCTCGACCTCGGTGGCGGGTGATTCCGCAATCGCAGCGCGGAGCTCAGAATTGACGACGATGTTTGTCCACAGAAACTCGCAGACCTGGCGCACCATCTCATCGTAGACCTGTGGATCATCCGATACAGGGCGTTCATATCCTATCAGTTCGCGACCGGAGAGTTGGGGCGGAGATGGACCAATCGCTGAATGACCATTTCGCTGGACACCTGGCGGAGGTTGAGAGAGAGGTAGTGATTGTGGCGCAGGTTGAGGACGAGCTGTTGGGGGTGGTGGACGTGACTGCTGGCGCTGTTCGAGCTGTAACCGCTTCGCTTCTTGTTCTCCGTCTACGTATTCGCCCTCAAGGGCAGCCCAAATGGGTTTTGGATCATGCCGCTTGCGCTTTTGCGACATCTTCTGGTGGGTGGATGCGGGTGGAGTAGGGAGCTTCGCGGCGGGCGTGATGGGACTGGATGCCGACAAGGAGTGCGCATTTGAAAGAGAGCGACGCGGCTCCTGCGGCGCAGGGTTTACGAGGGCGGCGATGTTCATATTTGTGGGCGGTGAGTGACGTGGTTTGCAAAGCGGCGGGTCTTCGTGTAGGAGAGCTGTGAGTTCACGATCGTTAGCGGCTTGGCGGTTGTGACTGGTCGCGTCGGGCGAATGTTATGCGGACAAAGACACGGTGAAAAAGGGAACAGTACATGTTTACATATATCGCGATGCAGTAATAAAAACAAACACTAGTATGTTGGGACTTATTTGCGCATATCTCAATCTCGCAACGGCTTTGTTTCGATGTTTGTAGTATCCACAAAAACGTGTTGAGATTGATCTGATATCTATCATGACCCAATTCTCCCCAGGTACGTCATCTCGTGGACTCCTCCCGCGGCTGGTTGTCCTGCACAGTCTTTCCGGGACCTCTAACCTTTCAAAGTGATGTTGTTCACACACAGTGAGTTATTCGTTACATTAGTCAAGTACACTCTACGTTTAAGCCTCCTGGTCCAGCCCGAGGTCTTCGGTCGCGGGGACGATACGGAGAGTGTTCGTGTGACCCATTCCACCTCTCCATCCCTGGACACAGATGACGGTATCGCCCTTGTTGAGGACACCGAGCTTGATAGCGTTCATGATTCCCCACTTCAGACGGCGGTCAACATCCTCTTGCCATGGGGCGCTGTTGAAGTCGGGCTTGTCTTCGGGGAAGTAGAAGGGGTACACGCCACGGTACAAGTGGGAGTACTGTGGCTTTTAGCTATAGAATGGTATTATAATAGGGATAGACTCACTCGCGAGGCCATTGCATTTCGGCTGACCATGATAATGGGGCAAACGGGGCGGTACTTGGAAACAAGACGGGCAGTAGTTCCGCTATGGTAGAATTAGTATTGCAAAGCAGTGCAGTGCAGCTATCGTGTCCAAGACATACCTCGTGGTCAAGACAAGAATAGCACCCGCGTTCTGTTCCAGACTAGCGCTGACAGCAGCCATGGCGCAAGTCTCGGTGGTAGGGCAGGGAATGGGAGCCAACTTCCGCAGCTCGTCAAAGGCATTGACATATGGAATGGCAACTTCGGCCAACAAGCAAGTCTCGTGCATCATGGTCACAGCCTCTACCGGATAATCGCCCTTTGCGGTCTCGCCAGACAACATGACGCAGTCAGCACCGTCGAGGACAGCGTTTCCGACATCGCTGACTTCGGCTCGGGTCGGACGGGGGTTGTAGGTCATAGACTCCAGCATCTGTGTGGCACAGATGGCAGGCTTTCCGGCGATGTTGCACTTGGTGATCATCATCTTTTGGGCAATGAAGACCTGGCTCGGGGGAATCTCGATACCAAGATCACCACGGGCAACCATGACACCGTCTGTCTCCTTGAGAATCTCGTCGAAGTTGTTAAGACCCTGCTGGTTCTCAATCTTGGCAATGATCTGGATGTCTTTGCCGTCCTCGCCGAGCACCTCTCGGATAGCCGTGATATCGCTGCCGTGACGGATGAACGAGGCGAAGACCATGTCAACGCCGTTCTTCACACCAAATCGGAGATCTGCCTTGTCCTTCTCGGAGAGTGGGGGTAGATCGACATCGGTCTTGGGAAGGTTGACACCCTTCTTGGAGGAGATCTTGCCATTGTTGACGCACTTGCACTTGAGCGTCTGGTCGTCCACTATCTCGAGGACCTCAAACGAGAGGACACCATCGTCGACGTAGATGATGCGGCCAGGCGTGATCACCTTGGTGATGTTCTTGTAGTCGACGTACCTTGGCGGACACGGTGGATTAGCGGAAGTCAACTGGCTGCTCCCAAACATTTTACTCACATGTTCTTGTTGTCGCTTTTGGTGGCATAGGCATCGTCGGTGGTGATGTTGATAATGTCACCGGCGTGGATGGGAAGATCGGCATCACCCACAGTGTTACCTGTACGGATCTCCGGGCCCTTTGTGTCGAGGGCAATGGCAAGCGGACGTCCAGGCTGCTCCTTCTCGGCCTTGCGTGCGTTATCAATGACGGACTGGTGGTACTCGTATGAGCCGTGGGAGAAGTTCATGCGAACAACATTGAGACCGGCCTTGCGAAGGGCATTGATCTTCTCAGCAGAGTTGGTCTTGGGACCGATGGTACCGATGATGGAGGTACGGCGGTACTCCTTGGACGGATGGTACTCAGTGTTGAGCTGTGAGACCCATTCGATACGCGTGCGGCCAGCGTTGAGGTGGTCAAGAGCGTTGGCCATGGCTGCGGGTTGGAAAGATGGTGAGTGGAAAGAAAGGCAGTGAGAGGGAGAAGGAGAGGGAGAGGGAGAGGGAGAAAGAGAGGGAGAGGGAGAGGGAGAGGGAGATGGGCGAGGCAGTGAGAGAATACTCGAGGAGGGAGTAGCGAGGTCTATAAAAGTATTCTTTTAGTTGTTGGTGTGTGTGTGTGTGTGTGTGCGTGTGTGTTGAGAGCCCAGGAATTAGCCAGCTATAGGGCAGCTGCAAGGGCGGGGGAGCTAAAGATTTGTTGTTGAGGGGCAGTGGGAAAGCGAATGCTGTATGTAGTACAAACTAATTGTAGGTAATAGGGCCGGATTACGTGGGGCAGCGGCGAGTCTCGAAGTAATCTTGGAAACAAGTAAGGTGAGAGGGAAAAGGTGCGTGTTGATGCGAGGGCTGTTTACAGGTGCTACCTTTGCATAGGTCTTATATATGTATATATATAGAGAACTGTAGAGCCAACTGGTTGGAGAGGCGTCAAATGCGTAAGACGAGCATTGTTTGAATATTATTGTTTTTTCACCCCACTCCCCCGCTGCATCACCGTGGCCAAGATCGCACCGATAAGGCCCAAAACGGTCATGAATCAGCCTGCGACGGTCATTTTCCCAATAAAATTAAAATTATATCCTCGTTGGCGGCAGTCGGCGGTCCAGGGCAGTCTGGTGGCTCCTTCAGCTGTCACATTGGCCTCGATATCCTGGCACTGGCCTCGATATCCTGACACTGGCCTCGATATCCTGACAAGCACTGGCCTCGATATCCTGACAAGCACTGGCTGGTGGCTGGATACATGCTGCGGGCTGCCCAGCGGCGCGGCGTCTCGAGAATGTAGGGGGCGAGTAATGGTGAGAAAAATGAGAATAATAAAAACAAACAGTTAATAGTAGTAGGAAAGGAGGACATGCAGTCTTTATATCCACTATTCTTCGGAGGCTCCTACATGTCCCGCATTCGCTTCGCCGCAACATGCTGGTCCCGAGCATGTATGTACAAAGTACTGTATGTAGTATTACTATTAACTAATTGATTACTGTGTAGACACCAATTAATT
Source organism: Pleomassaria siparia CBS 279.74 (assembly GCA_010093715.1). Classification (NCBI taxonomy): domain Eukaryota; kingdom Fungi; phylum Ascomycota; class Dothideomycetes; order Pleosporales; family Pleomassariaceae; genus Pleomassaria; species Pleomassaria siparia. Next base: position 1,371,319 of record MU005770.1, on the reverse strand, counting down.
ACCCCCCAAGCATTCAAGTTGCACATGCAGCAACTGTCCCTGTCTGCCACTACGTGACTAAGCGTGGCACCACTGTAGCAGCCCTTTGCATGTCCGATGTCTGCCACTGGGTGACACTTGTGACTAAGCGTAACACCACCTAGCAGCAACCTGCAGCAACCTGAGGCACCAGACTCACCGCTCAGGCACGTGCGCTTACATTGAACATGGACCTCGCAACCGGACGGACCCTTTCAACACCAAAACACCCAACGTCAACACCAACACCAACTTCCACGTTCCAAATTATCCGCTTCTTTGCCTCTTCTCTCATCTACACATCCCCGATTTCGAATATATATATATAGAATACACCCCGATCATGGTTGTACGTAATCTGTATTGTTCACGTCGCCGTCCGGCGTGACAGCCTGGGCAGATCCCCGGTCACAGGTTTCCATAGCTCACACATCTCGCAGCTCGGCAAGGTTGCTCATTACGCCTTCGACGCGGTCCTATGTACGTCTGCACAAAATACTTCTCAACTTCCTCCCGCTCACCTGCCCAGTATCCGCTTTCCTCGCCGGCGTGCGACGCTCTACCGGCCTTACGTAGGTCCCCATCCCCCACGCGCGAATAATCCTTAAATCCCGCTGTTTCTCCTCCACGGCCGTGGAACCACAACACCTACATACATTACTCCACCCATCATTACGCCCGAACAAAACTTGAAACGTCACGCTAACATGAACCCGCTCCCCCACCGGGGACGGGACAGTCCCAGTGTACAACCTGAGAAATTCACAGAGACCCCTGGCCTGAAAAAATGGATCGATAACTACCTCTGGGTCGGCGAATGGACCATGGACCAGAGCGTCGCCGTTTTCTCCGCCTCGACATACTTTGAACGGAAGCGTTAATCTACCCACGATCGAACAAAGAAGAGATACGCGAGCAAATGACATAAGAGATAGGGTTGGAATTTAGTAGCCTATGGGACGAAATGATGGATGAACGAACACTTGCGTACGTCGATAACAAGTTTGGGTTGGTCGGTTGCAACAGGGCGAAGAGCATGGGTTTACATTTTGCTTCGAGTTCTCGATTCAACAAGCAGAAAGGCGTTTGGGGCGTGTGTTATCCTCAAAGATTCTCCACGCATGTATTGGATTTCAACTACATCCCCTGCAGTTTACCGAGTTACTTGTCTCTCGCCCCCCAAACTCCTGGACTCTCTCATGACCTCACTTATGCTGACCGGTATAACTTCGACGGATACAGTGTGACTTTACAATGCCATTGTCATTGGTATGGCTCCTCGCTGAATTTGTTCTTTTTTTCTATCACGTCTTCTGCACCAGTCTTAGGTTCAGATCACCACCCAGCCACCCCTACTTACCTGACGTCTTGATGATCTGCTCTGGTTACTTTTTGGCTTAGGCAAAATCACCTGAACACTATGCAAATGCAAACGTCGAAGCTGTGGTTCAAATCGGCTCGGCATCGCATACAGAGGATAAGGATACGGGACTTCACTCGTGGCCGCTATCTTCGGCAGCTGCAGTTCAGATTTTGCAACCGGATATTCGACATGGTCGGTATGGTAATCCTGAATGTAGTCTCGACGTGGGCTAGGAAGGGGATCCAGGACAAAGACCTGTCTTCACAACCAGGGTTCTTCCCGGCTAAAAAGTCAACGTCTTCTAGCCTCAATGAAGGCTGTTCAGTGTCCAGCTGCCTGTGGCATAAGATTCTGTGCACCCAACGAGATCCAAAGCCTTGTTCGGTGCGAACGTCCACTCACTCTAGGTTTCGCGCAAAGGTCATGACAAGACGTTATAGTAGGTACTTCGCTACCAATGCCAAGGTAGAAAATACTAACCAGGAGACAACACTCACTTCTCTTCTCACTCGTCATCATTCTTCTTCTTCTTCCTCTCATCGAGTCCCTCCGTCCATTGTAGGTCTGAATCGCGCCCATGTCGCCGATCTTGAGATCCATACATACATACCTAGGCGTCGTCGTCGTCGTCGTCGTCGTCGGTGATTTCGGTTCACAGAAATAAATAACTATCGGACTTTGAAACGACTGTGGCTAATTAATTAATATCTAAGCTTGTACCCACCGTACGAGTGAGAAAAAAACTCGCGATGAGGGAGGTGGGTCGTCGTCGGGTTTGTACAAATGCGGGGAGGGTGACTTTTGTTTTATCTGAGGAGCTTGATATACATACATACATACATACATACATACCCTTGATATATTCCTATAATGGGGAAGGGGGGTGGGAGAGCGAGCTGCTTGACACCGTTACCATCACCGAAGGATCCTCCCTACTCTAGTGCATCCCGTTTTTTATATTATATCATGCTGTTGGACGTATCGGGGGTTGCATATGAGCTCTGCATGTTTGTCTCGCCGTTGGTGTATGTAATTTATTATGAAATTGCACAAGATCGCTCGCTGGTCCAAACCCCGATACCTTTTTTTTTTCTCACCAACTCGACTTTCTTGATGGATGGATGGACATGGCACAGTACTGTAATCCGCGTTCCGAGGAAGAATCGGTAAAGGGAAAAGTGGCATATGTATAAATAGACCTCCCGTACTGTATGTACATTTGTCATGTTACAATACCCGAGGAGGGTCGAAATCGCAGTGAGGAACAATCGTATGTATGTATGTAATGACGATGAAGTTGTCAACAAAAATCGCCAAAAAAAAGGAAAAAGAAAGAAGAAAAAAAAAAAAGGTATTTGGGAGACCAATATCGAGCCGATGATTTGCATGTACATGTTGCAAGTAAGTAAGTACGGACTTTTGGCCATATGTGCATACAATAATCTGAATACGAAAGAAAAAGAATTTGCCAATGGTGTGGTGGACGAGTTCCATAATTACTCATACATGTGTATACCGGTAATGCACACTGACTGACTGACTGACTGACTGACTGGCTGACTGACTGGCCAGTTACAGTACAAATACGTAATTAATCTTGGAAAGCTTCCGGATCTAATCATGTTTGTTTTCGTGGCCCTCAAAGATATGTTACACGGGTATTATTTACTTGACATATATACATTTCAACAAGGGGGGTTTGCAATTCTACATATGTATGCAGGGCGCTAATTGGGGTCCAGAGGCTAAACGTTTTTTTCTTCTTTCCTTTTTCTTTTTTTCTTTCTTTTTTTTCCTTTCTCGCACGAGTGGGTGAGTGGGCGGCGCATACTTGGCTGCAACGTTTTCGGAACAACATCGTTTCTTGATACGACCGCACTTGGAAAGAGACAAACAGCCTGAAACCAAGGGATCATATGCGTCCCAAACTGGGCGTCAGTTCTGAATAGGATCCATCATCATCATCATCATCAAGCCCGTTTGACAAATAAGAGCACTTTTTTTTTCTTTTTTAGATAGATGACCTTGTATCAAAGTTTTATGCGCAGAGAAGGGGGAGAAGGGGTAGCAGGAAACCACCTGAATCATCATCATCATCATCAGTACTTTTCATTATATATCCTTCGTTTATCTATCAACCGAGCATCGAAGATGAGCCCAAGAATGATTGTTGTACCTTCCAAACGTCCCTTCACCTGTCTGGCAGGCAGCATGACTCGTACAGCCTCCGTGACCATGCTCTTCTTTCTGTACATACATGTACTTTTACGGGATTTGGAACAGTGTGTGAAATCAAAAACCTCATACCAAATGTGAATATATTCCAACAAGACGGTCCATGATTTTAAGATTCCATCCCTATACCGTCATTTCGCTGCGCTGCGTAAACGTCCCTAGATGGCAGTAATGCAACACTCTTCCGAGTAGTTCCAACTTCCGTCTCTTCATCTCTTCAAATGGAGGAAAGTCATGGTGAGAGTAGCGATGAGGATGACGACGGTGAGGAACATGAAGACGGAGTCTGCCTGGCTCACTTGACAGCGCGAGTTGAGCTTGCCGGGCTGCAGGCTGTCCCAATACCAGCATTGATAGACTCCGCCGGTTCTGCCACAACCTCCGCTGAGCAGATCGTTGAGTCTCATCTTATCGTGCACATAGTCAAGGTCCTTGTTGGCACAGTTGATGCCTCTGAGCTTATATGCGATGATCTGGGGTTGGTTGGTTTGTATTAGCAAATTTGCCCTTGGTCAAAGAAGCGTCGAGGTTGAGTGAGTGGACTCACAATGCCACCAGCGATGTTGATGACTAGGACAAATCCGTCGATTGCTGCACCGATTATGCCTTGTAGTAACTCGACCCAGTTGGAGGCGAGTCCGATGAAGGCGCCCAGTAACGAAGTGGCTCCAACGAAAGCTGCATAGCCAAGGGTTGCTGGTATTGCGGCACCTGGGTATTTCTGGCCCTTGATCAGACCTATCGACAATCCGAGTACGACGACTGAAAAGAGGACTTGGGTGCCTCGCAGGGCAAATGTGATGATTGGATTGGACATTGTTATCGATGTCGTCGGCTCGAGCAACGGCGTACCCGTGAAAGCTGGTTGTGGATGTGTGCGATGTCGCGTAGAACGTACGAAGATACTCAGTTGGTGTTGAAGGCGGGGCTATGTCTGGTCGAATGTGAATAGTGATTGATATAGAAGCGTGTGCGAGTCGAAGCCACGTGATGGAAGTATGAGGTGAAGATGAACAAACGGCTCAGGAAGGAGACAGCAGTGCAACACCCTCATATATTAATTACCGCCGTCCCAGTCCTCGACCAGGAAGACATCCCAGATGCACAGTCACTTTGCTACCCTCCGCCTGGTGCCTAAGTTACATGCCTCCTTTCTCCCTGGCACAGCCTCCCGCCTCCCACCTTGCGTATTTGTGCGTCCTTCTAAAACAACACTGCCTTTTGCGGGGTTCGATACATTACACAGCCAATGGTAAGTATTTAGACAGGGGCGGATAATAAACCTTTCCAGTGGGATGATGGTCGTGCAAGGCTGCATTCGTCGGTTCATTACATTTCTTGGAGGCCTGCTTCGTATTATGCCGTTAGCTTTGCATCCTCTGCAGTGTTTTTGCACGCCTAACTGTTAGGGCAGAAGGTGTCCTCTATAAAAAGGCCGGAGAGTTACTACAGAGTACAATTGCAGTTCATCGTGAAGTAGATACAATAAGACGTCTTTGGCAAAGTAAGAATAGCCAGCCAATGACAGGGTCCCATGTCTAAGCCCTGGTCTCAACTCCAAGTCTCTAACCACGTCGAGTCATACAAAGGGTAACTTTAGGAAGAGCTTTGTTACAAAGGTAGTTTAAAGATTTACAGACACAGAAATAACTTATGATGCCAGGGATCAGGGCAACGGGTGATTTCAATTAGTGCCGGATATCAGGCCCCCCAGCTTACTCTTCCGCCTTGGTTTGGGGGCCGCCGAGCCACACCCATGCTATGTATGACTGGCGATGGCCGTTCTAGCGTTCTCAATAAGTCACCGGTTTTGCTAAGATAATGCTGGGTAGACTGATTATACGCGACGGGATCCATCCTGTAAGAGCCCGCCATGAATGTCGCAAGCTGCTTCTTTGCGCCTTAAACGCTGCCATGCACGATAAGCACCATCGGGTTGAAAGCTCGAATAGTATGAACCTGTAGGAAGCCGTGTCAACGTTGCCACCAATATTTCCTAAGGGAAATCAGTACCACAAAAACGATTAGAAGAAAACAAAGAGACCAAACAAAATTCATCAAAATGTACCTCTACTATTCGATCGCTTGATCTCCTCAATCACGGCGCTTGCAGCTCGGCACGGGTTGCCTCAGAACCGTATCCCAAATGCGCTACCAAATCACTGCCTCCCTCTACCCAACCCCGTCATTCTAAGTACACCGGAATCCCATAGACCACCGCAGCGGCCCCATTGAGATATCTCAAAACACAGACATCCCTTGCCTCTCTGACCGCCTCATCTAAGCCTACGCCCCGCTTCCTCCCCGCCACACCACTGATCTGATCTGCATTGTCTTCCAATTTGCCCTTAGCAATTCTTCCTTTCCTCCCGACGGCGCTAGCTCCACGTGCGCCTTCGACCTCGACGGTGAGTTGCGAAGCCTTTGCTTTGCCCTTGATCTTCTTTGCCGTCTTAGGTGTTTTAGGAACAATCGATTCGGCCTCGTGCTTGTCCTCAGGCCACAGTCCCCATAATTCTCCGGTCCTAATAGCGAAGCGATCGCAGTCCTTGTCCGTGACATCCCAAAGCATGCCTAGAACGGCTGGGGCTCCAGCTACGAGGTAGGAAGCTAGCATTCCCGTTGGCTCATAAATCCCATTGTTGGATAAATGCACTGAGGAACACCCGAAGAGGAATGTCGTTGCACATCCAGGCCTTTTCTCACGCTCAGCTTCACCTGGGTAGAGCTTTCGTACAGCTTTGGATCGAACGAACTGACCTCCACTGCCGTGACCGAAATATAGCACCAGATCTTTCTCTTTCAGCGAGGTCTCGAATTCGGTCTCCGTTGGGGCACGACTTGCGATATGCGTCCATGTTCCCTGTAGTTCGTCTAGATGTGGCTGTATAGTGTTGAGAGTATGTGTCAAGTCTCCAGACGGATTTAGAATGCTAGCTCCTCCAGCTTCGGCAGAGATGTAGTGCCCCGGAGGTGTATCTGATCCTGCAGCAGATCCTTTCGCCGCAAGGATCCTCTCACGCAGCGCAACTAGAGACGGGAGTCGGGATATGGATAGTGGCTGAAGGCAAGGCATGGACTCCCACGGGAAGGCGTGTAGATTCTTGTCTAGAATGAGGATCGTATGCATAACGTGCGCGGATATGCTCTGGCTAGCGTCGTGATAAGCGCGTAGTGCATCGTGCGTTTCGATCACCATGGCGTCAAACTCGATCTCGTCGTAAGGATTGCGCTCTCCGTTGAACTGTAGGATGTCGACTACAAAGTAGATAAGGTCCATCAGCGCCTCGTCCAAATCAAGCGCGTCATTGGTCGCATCGCCAAGACCGATGAATAAATCTAATACTCTCGTATCCAGTGTGGTCTTTTTTGGCTGCTTCTTTCCCTGTCGAGACGGGAGATATCGGTCCAGGATATTTTCGAAAGATTTCTTGAAACGAGCGAGGAGGGTAGGTTGTCGGGTGTGCTGGGAGAACATGCCCTTGAATCCACCAAGCCAGATGTTCTCCATATTGATAAGTAAGTCCCGCAATCTATTGTCCAGTGCGTTGCGTCCTTCCCACCACTGCACTCGCGCTTCTCTAGAAGTTACATCTTTGGCGCTGCGTGTACTAAAGTCGCTGAGCTCGATGATCTCCTCGAACTCCTGCTTCCCGTTGTCGAACGTGAATTCTTCTTCATCCGCATCGCGATTTGTGTGACGTGCCATTGGTAGTCGCAGCACAAACGGAGTCTGGCCGCTTTCATATCGAGTAATGTACAGCTCATCACACTCCTCATTCAGCGCAAGGGAGACGGCAGTCCATTGTTCAGGAATTATGTCAATATAGAGCTTCTGGAAATCGGTCGCAGAAGGAAGGTTTGCTCCCTTGCTTGATGCTGTTTCGGGCCACCTTAACAGTTCCTCACGTGACATAGTTTCTTGTTCGGCCTCGATGGATTCTTGAGCGAATCTGAGGGAATTGGACTTGGGAATTTCGCTCATGTAAGCGGCATATAAAGGGTGTAGCGAGCCGCGCATTTCCCCGGCCGACACTGCGGATAACAGAACGGTGACTTGGCCCAATGCGAAAGACGCCTGTTGAAAGCTGTGACTTGATCCAGCGTTGAAACAAAGAGCGTGAGCCTCCACCAAACGCTCTCTCGCTTCCCGCAGCGTCTCAACGAAGGCATCTTTTATCACCTTTTTGTTACCGCGTAGGGAACTAGACGATACGGCAGCTGCTCGCTTTCCAGTTGTCCCCTCGGACAACATGCTTTGGCTGATTGCCGGGAAAGCGATGGTTGACTCTGGTAGACTATTGAAAGTGAAGTTTTTTGTCAACTCTTTCATGCTTTGGGAGAGAGTGATCTTGAAACTGGCCCAAAGATGTAGAACGTTGTGATCTAAACCTTTCTCGAAGCTGTGTGCAAGGGCCAAAAGTTCAGAAGCCTTTGCCACGTTGTCTTGTAGGAGATTTGCGAGTGCCTTCCGACGCGTGACATCGGCTTGGAGACTGCAAAGAGATAGGCATTCCTCCGTGATGTTCGAAGTTTTAGCAGCTACAGCCTGTGGAGTTTTACTCGCAGCCCTTGGGGCGGCTCTTGAGGCGGTTCTTGGTGCAACTTTTGGAGCTGCCTTTGGCCCTGGTATGGGAGCTGGTCGTCGACCCCTGGTACTCCGTAACACTTTCTTCGGCTCCAATTCGGAGTCGACCAAAGAAATTGCTGCGATTTGCTCGGCCACAGAATCTACACTAGGGGAGAATGTGTCGATGGTCTTGATGTACGAGGGCAGGGTCAACCCACTTAGTAAGCTTTCCATGAATTCGTATGCGGCAAACTCTTCCTCGACATTCTTGTTCAAATGATGCATCCTAGCCAGGGATGAATAATAGCCAACCATAGCCAGATGTTTATAAGGTTTAGAGAGATCCACGGATTTGAGGAGGGGTTGAGCCTTTTCCAATCTACCACTTTGGGCCCATAGTTCGGCTTGTCGACTTGTATTGTCTAGCATTAAAGATCGAGAGTGTGTGGCCGATGCGATCTTTTGGGCTTGTTCGGCAACGAAAACCGCTTCTTGGAGCAGGCCCTCGTGTGCGAATACAAGTGAGTGCTGCATGAGGCCCCGGTATAGGGCAGGTACAAGCGCCCAGAACTCCGCCCCATCTAATGAGCCATGGGTAGTTGACATTACGAGAGGTACACCCTTTTCGCTTCGCATAGAACTGAGTGCATCGAAGTTTGAGTTGGCCGATTCTTCACTCCCTGGTCCATTACTTCCGGTTTGAGCAATCCTTTTAGCATTGATTTTTGCCTCCAACGTGGACCAAACACGGCGATTGAGCACGACACACTGTTTTGCGTATTTCGCTGCATCTGTGCGATTGCCGTTTCTAATGGCGAGAAGCGAGGAGACATAACACGCATCGGCTAAAATTCGGTTGAAGCGTACTCTTCCTGTCAATGTGGTTGACGACTTGGCCAAGCCCATGAATTCAACATCAGCCTTAGCAATGGCCTCTGCAGCGTACAAGGTGGTTTGACTGCATATTTGTCAGACAATCTGCGCTCAGAGTATAGAAAGCCACTTACCATTTCGTGGGATTTCCTATTCTTAATAGATATTCAGCATATCCAATATGCCACCTCAACTTTGCGTCTGTGGATGTCGTTTCGTGCGAAACTAAGGTCTCGGCTTTAGCGTACGCCAAACCAGCCTTACCAGTGTATCCGAGTTGAAGAAGTTGGTGAGCAAGAGAACATCGGGCTAAAATAAGACGCGAAGGGTCACTGTGTCGCTGAAGCTCTAGGACCTTGACCAGCAGGTGCAGTGTTGGGAGACAGACGTATTCCTCTCCTTTGGCGGCTAAATAATCAGCAATTGCTTGCATCTCCTGTATCCAATCCTCAGGGTCATGAACACGACTGGTAAGGTCCTTCCAAGAGGACGACGAGTCAACCAGCGATTGCCAAACGGAGAGACACTCTTGAAACACGGAAACCGATGGAGCTGTGCCCTGCATTGACAGCTTGAGCTTCAATAGGGAGGCAAGGTGACCGTCGTATCTCGCCAATCCCACGTCTTGCGTCTGCGATTGAATTTCGATCTCGAGCTGGATAGTTGAATGGAACAACACTGGAGGAAGGATTTCCGGATGCTCTTGTGATAGCTGGATAAGAGCAACGCACGCCCTTTTTCGCCGAACTGGAAAGGTCGCTGGCGGGTAGACATCGAGTAGTCGTTTCGCGATTTGTTGGACTGATGAAGTGAGTGCGGTATTCCATGACCGGATTCTGACAAGCGACCTGAGATATAACGTCATCTGCCATTCCAACATCGCCCCTCGAGCGGCGCCTGGAAGATCATCTTGATCGAAGAAAGCCATGTCACTAGGACTATGTACGCCATCCTTCATGAACGAACGATGATATGACTTGAGCACTCTCCCAAGAGTACTAGCATGGCGGCTAGCTTCAAAAACCTCGGGTATCGGAAGGGTTGCAGCGAGCTCGGTTGTCTCCTCGAGGCCTGTTCCATCAACGATTTCACCAAGACATCGAAGAAATGCATCTCTTGATGCTTCGCCTCGACCCAAGTAATCCAAGGCTTCTCCGAGCTTCTCTAATTTCATTCCTAAAAGACCGGACTGTCTTTCCGGATAAGATCTTCCCTCCAAAAGCTTTATGGACCGTTCCATCGTCTTAACAATGAGTTTGGGGCATCCACTCCCTTGCCGAAGCTGTAGGTACACTGCCCAGTAGGCGTTTGAAACTTTGACAAAAGACTCTGTAAGACCTTCGGGTAGTTCTGGTTCAGATCGTGTGTCGGTTTTCTCGAGATGTTGCAAAATGCAAACACTGTCTTGAAGAAGAGTATCAAGATCTGCCCACTGGGTGTCTGACTGTATAGGCTGTTTGCAGCATGCCATTACAGAATCCAGGATACTCTTGGTAAACTTCGATACTTTGAAGAGACGATCATCGTATTGAACGAGAGCTTTCGGGTCCGCACTAGCAGATAGCTGAGTACCAATGTATCTCGTGAAAAAGCGCACGCTGGCCGAGATGATACGGAGTGCTTGAGGAACAATAGAAATGGTGGCGGTGTCGCTCCTAGTTGCTGAAGCATTTGTTGTAAGAACTCGACTTGCCACGCGCCGTAACGCATTGACTTCCAGGAAAAGGGAATCTAGGTCTGATGCAAAGCCACCAACACTCCCTGATAGTGCATCGAGGGCGGTGGTGATCGTGTTCTCCAGATCATATCTGGGTTTATCTTTAATAGCGACATCCAATGAGAGAGTCGCGATCCGCACCAGTCGGGCTGCTGTCTTTGCGGCAGAAGTTTTCAATGTTTCGGTTGAGCCAGATGCTCCCAGCCAGCGAAGTGCGTCATCAGTGAGTCCTGCGGCCTGTGCAAGGGAACTGAGGCTCTTGCCCACTTGTGCCACTGACATCGATTGTTTCTTATTCGTTGACTCGTCCACCGGGCCGCAAAGATCCAAGTACAGAGATTCCGCCATCTTGTACTTCTTGACTGCTGAGAGTTTCGACCTCCGAGAAAAGGCCACGAGGCACTTCAAGAAGGGCTCTATCAGCTCCCTTTCTTCGTCTCCCTGGTGCTTCGCCAAAATCCACCACTTTCTCCGGATCTGAAATGCCAAGTGTTGCAAAAAGAAGACAGTATCGGGTGAAGGCTGAAGTGATTCTTCCCCGGTTGCGACGTCGTCGGAACTTGAAATACTGGGGCACAAAGAGAGAACGGTCTGAGCGAGGGATTCCAGTTGTCTTGCTACCTTCACTTGGGAACTTGGCGGGCTTGCCGTATGCCATATCAGGTTTACCGGAGAGGATGGGTTGGAGAGTTTAAGGTATTCCCATGCTGCTTCGACGATTCGTGGACGACGCGTCCTCGCGATTATCCGTAGCGTATAGATTTGATGGTTTGTGATAAGGGGTAGAGCCGGACTTTTTCGATTTACATCTCCAAAGTCCAGTAACGATGCCAGTGTTTCCTTCTCTGTGGGTATGGGCGCCTTCTTGGGTTCGATTTTCCCGTTCGCACGTCGATTCTCTTGACTACCACCCTCACCCTTAGCCCCAATGAAAAGATACAACCTTCTTTTCAAAATTCTCAGTTCCTTGATTGCAGGATTATCCAAACCATGTGCAACCAGTTTGCCGATATATGCCAAAATTCCGTTTTCCAACTGAAGCTCCGGCGAATCTTTACCCGCAGTCTTGACAGCCTCCAAAGTCCTTAGATATGAAAAGGCTATGCGCGCGCACTCGGCCGTTGCCAGAAGACCTGGATCGGGTCCAGTCGTCAAAAACGAAGAGTAGGACGTCGAGCGTCGCAACATCAAAGGCTTCCGTGGCGAATTCATGGCATGACTGACAGATCGCTCTTGTAAGGGTCTGTGAGTGTCGGACGAGCCTTTCGGGTTGGCAGCACGTTGTTTTGCGGGCGGGCGCACTTTGTCGTTCGTAGGGGATTTCGATTTCGAGCACGTTGGCGGTATTGAGGGTGGCGGCTGGCTCTTGAGGGCATCGGCGAGAGACTTCAGCGTGATATTGACGACTTCTGTTGCTAGTATATACTTGTCTCTGGGCGGGAGACAGTTAGTCGCCTGCTTCACGGCATCCACTGTCGTAGTTACAGTCATAGCCACCGCTTTGCGCCGGCCGCCAGACTGAACGCTGAGCGTCTGAGAAGCCTTGACTCTCAGGTTCTCTTTCTGTGGCTGTTCCTCGGCTTTCTCTACGAGTAACTGCTGGAGCTCTGACGCTGTTGCGGCCGTACATGTTGAGATGGTACGGAGGTCAGCCTTAATGTTTTCAATGCGCCTTAGCGAGTCTTTCTTGGTTGCCATCGGATGGGAGGTGTGCGATAGGCAATTTCGGGGCGGTAGGTGATTATGGTCAACGAATCCGTAGATTATACATTATTAAAAAGATCGGATAGGCAGAGGTAAAGTACTGTTTCGCATGTTGAATCTGTGAAGACGCGACGCGGGAACACAAGCCGGGGCAACAAGCTACCGCATTGGGATTAGCGGCATCTGCCACGTGGTTTTAGCCACATGGACGACATATTGTTAGCTAGAATTTCAGTGTATCAACATCGCTCTACATACGAAGAGCTGTGGTATCTGGTAACAATGTCGTTCAGAATGAAGTGATAACCCAGAATTCACAACGGAGCATGTTGGTGAATTCGCACACAATTTTGATAGACCATTTGCTCTCCATATCTCATAATCCAAGGGGCATCGAACATCAAGCATAAACCCCGCATCTATCCAGGTTACCTATCAACAACTGGCGTATGTATAGTGGTGCTAATTGTCCTCCTCAATCTCGATTCAGAACATAATCCACAGAACCATGCCAAACACCGTGCGACATGCAAATCAGTCCAACTCCACAAACCCAGAATCACGATGACGACGAGCCTTCTCATGTCGCAAGTGTTCAGATTGCCCTGAGCGCCGACGTCTATAGAGGGGTCAAAAGTCAGGGGAAAGGAAACACAATCCCAAAGACGGGTCGACCACGCCCTAGCGAAGGTGAACCTAACGTACTTAGCGTACTTATGTCCAACGATGGAACTCCATCAGGATCACGACGAGCCTTCCCTAAGCGTTCAAAATCTTTATCGGCGCCGACACCTGTATATGTTGATCAGTCAAAGGAAAAGAAATTCGATGCAATCCCACAGCAGATATATCACGCACTGGCGACTCCCAGTCCCTCGCAAAGTCTTTTTCTCCACATGCCACACACTTCCTCGAACCCATCTACCACGCTACTGCACTCCCGTTTTGCTTCCCGCTCTCTTAACCGACGGTCCCAATCCCCTTTGTCAACCCACAAGATTCCTTGTTCCCGAAGATCGGCATCTCGGTGCCAGTCCGCGAGCTGCTCTTTCGAGCTCTTCAATCGTCGTGCGGCATTGCTGTGTGCTTGCCGGCTCATATGTAAGGAGTCTGAGACATTGGAGAGGTTCTGCAAAAGTTCGCGGGTTGAGAGTGTGAGTTGGGAGAGCGAATATAGATGATCGGGAGATGAATGTGGGAGGAGCTCGAGGGTTGTGGTTATGAGCGGTATGAGTTCGTCGATGTCGTCGGTGTCGGGCACAATAGCTCGGGGACCGGAGAAGGAGGCGGAGAGTGAAGTTAGCTGGCGCGATTGGTGCGTGAGGTGCGACGTCAGAGCATCGTGGGTGGTTTTGAGCCTGAATTCAGTCCGGTTTAGTATAGCGTGTATTTGGAAAATGTAGAAAGAGACGAATTTGACATACCTCGTTGCGCCATTCTCTATGCCAGTCTGACTTCCAAGATCTTTCAGTTGTTCCACCACCCTCTTGACGACCTGATCTAACGAGCTACCGTTTTCTTCTAGTCCTCTTCGTGCTAAGCTTTCCACATCCGCCATTCGAGTTTCGAGGCCCATTGAAATGCCTTCGTTGATTTCCAGATCAGAATCATCTCCATAGTCCGACCCATCGTATAGTGAGCGCGGCCTCTGATGTCTTCTTCCTCCTTGACGCGCAGTTTGTGGGCTCAGAGTCGCTTTCGATTCCGGCGAGGGTGATGATGATTCCATTGCAACTCCGCTGTCGCGCACGCCATTCGCCGCTTGGGGAGATTGAAAACCCGCAGACCCGTCGTGATCTAGTGCGAGACCAATACCGTTCACCTCCTCTTGTGGTAGTTCTATATCGTCCTCATATTCCTCGTCGACAACATCATCGTCATCGTCATCGTCCCATACGTCCCCTAACTCGTCGGCTAAGTTTCCCAGTCCACCACCATCGCTCGCTCCGTCAAAGTTCTGCGCGGGACTGCTATGTTCGAATTCATTAGCGGAGCGAGGTGTCATTGGAGCTGAGTACCCCGACGAGCGCCGATTCGAAGAGTAGCGTCTTGAGGGCGTGTTGTGAGACAAGTCGAGGGAAGAGGGTTGACGCCGGTGTGAAGAGGCCGGGCGCTGACTAGGGGTCCGCGGTGGTGATGCCATGGTGTGGTTATGTTAAGAAAAGTCCCCCGTTTGCGTGAAAAGTATGGGTGGAGCAGGCGGAGCTGCTTGAGGGGTTGGGTGGAATGCGTTGCGCATCTGTCTGCGGATCGGTCCTTGCACAGCGGTGAGACGGTTTTATGTATCTCACACTCCTGGACCTTATTTGTGGCCGTTCGAGAGATCGTGGAGAAGGGTTGGGAAGCAGGGTAGAGATTTTTGACGCAGAGTCGTGAATTTGAGGTGCAATGCGGGTCTTGGCCGTGATGCGAACGTGGTGGAGTGGTGCACGGGTGAGATGGCCTATAATTGTTGCAGGTTGACGAACGAACGTGAGCGAATGTTTATGACCGTCGAAATCAATGATTGAATAACAGTGATCCTACAGATTGTTGTTGTTCTCTCATTGTAGAGGGTGTTGTGAGGGAACAATGAACCGTCATGGCCGGACAAGGCATGGCGACGACCGTGCACGTGACGCACTCAATTTCCCCTTTCCAAGCGTGCTTGCCAGGGTCCCATCGCAATATCACGACAGAAGGTGGCCTTTTGACGCCTGCATGACAACAGCAGAATAGCAACACAGGTAAGCTGTAGAGAGCCTGTCTTGGGTTGACCCACAAAACATGACCATGTATGCTGACGATCGCCAAGTACTGTAAAGACCATATGCAGATTTACCTGATCGCTAAGTACATGTTGCTGACATGTTACCCTATTGTATCTACCAGAGAGAACTATATAAGGTGTAATATGCAGCAGTGACTACTTTACAAACTGCATGTGGAGAACGAACGAATCCAGCTTGACCTGCTCTACCCTCATACCCGATACTTCTCGCATGACCGAGTCCACAACCGATGTGACCGTCCAATGGGTATCGTTCAAGTACAGTATATAAACGGGAGAAAGTCGTGGGAAAGAAGCGCCCAATAACACCCGCCAACGCCATGTGTATGGGTAGTGATGCGCTATGTTGTACGTATACTGATTTTGTTAAGACATGACCAGAATTCTAGCCAAACAGTCGCCGGAGAACGAGAAGGAAAATGCAAAGTCAATAAAACTCCCGGAATGCTCCGATGGTGTGATGCCGCTGAATAGGATGTTGAGAAGGTGGTAATGATATCTCTAAGACGTCTTGTTTTGCTCAAGTGTAGCCAGCTGCTTCTTGAGGTGAAGGAAGAAATCTTGACCGCTAGGAAGAAGGTGAGGCATATTGCCTAATTTGTATGAGTATGGAAGACGGGTGGCAAGATGAGGGTTGTCATACCTCGTGAGCCCCAAGCTCCGCTGCTTCTCTTGACCGAATCGCCCTGAACTTTGTGGAATACGGATGGCTGGTCTGGTGGAGGTGCGGGGTTAGATGCATTGTTCATGACGGACGTGTCTTTTGAGGGGGCATTACCTCCAATGCTATCGAGGTATCCTAGTAAACATGCGTTAGCTTGACATGAGCTCACAAAGGGCGTATTATAACCTTGAGATACGCTGATCGATAGGGACGAGGTCGGTGAACATACTCTTTTTCAAGAATTCCTTGACTTCGCCCGCGTTATATTCCCGCACTGGAACATGCGAGTCTGCCTGCGCAGTGGGAGACTGTGGTGCTCCACCGCCACCTGTAGCCTTGCCTTTCCCTGCGACCCAAGCGTTTCCCGAAAGCGCTGCAGCAGCCTGCTGTCGCCCACCATCTCTTGTGGGGTTGGGTGTATTGGTTCCTGAGGTGCGCTCCTGGTTCTGTTGGCTCTGGCGGTTGGCCTGCCCAGATCGCCGCCAGCTGCTCGACAACGTCAGAATGCTTTATTCTATCAGGCAGTCCGTGGGAGAATTCTTACCGATTGTTCTCGCCCGCACCGCTCATTGTGAGTAATTTGGAGAAGGGTGAGGTGGTGAGGCAAAGAGATGGTGTTGGAAATGGAGATATTGCATCTAGCAGTAGCGCGCGACGGCAACAGCAAGCCAATCAAATTAATTCAAAAATCCAGCGAATCATCGAAAAACACAACGCTGGTAAGTTCCCGTTTCGGAAATGCCGGCATAGTCCTGAAGACGCCTTGGGAGAGCATTTGATAGTCATCAGGTAGGTCTAGCTGAGAAACAGTTCACATGTGCAGGTGGGAGTTTGGGAAGAGATGGTTTGTGTGACTTTCAGAAGCAGAACTGGCCCTAGATGTAACATCTGAAGATACTCAGATCTACGCATGGCAAATACGGTAGAGGTTTGCAAGGTTAGATTGATCGTTCTGACTATTTGCGAGCACTGACTGTGTGGAGATTTCTCAGTCAACACGAACTTTTTGAAAGTTGGACGAATCCAGTCCAGTGATTATGCCTGACTGATATTCAAAAAGGTGGGAATTGTACATGCAATGCACAAGTGCTACACCTGTTCCATACGTCGCCATATACCCAAGAACCCACCGCCCATAACAAGCTGACCGGCCTTGGGTCTACAGACCATAGCCCGATCATCTTCCTCATTGGTCACATCTTCCCTCAGCTCCTTGTCCCTCACTTCCTGCTCTTTGCCAACCTCTGCAGCATCCTCGTCTACAGGTACAGGAGTAGACCGTTCCTCTGTCTTTTTAAGCGTAGCCCGCACCTTTACCGCTCGAACATCCCATTCGCGAATGCAGCCTGCTCCAAGCTCGATTACTTGGTCTAGCAGGTAGGGCATCTTCTTCCCGCGGATGGTTTCTACACACTCTACAATTTGAGTAATGCTTGGATTGAAGACAGCAAGTATGCCGTTGACATGTAATGCCGGTGCTATATTTGAAAGATGATGGTTCGCACCAGGAAGATCTAGGAACACGTGGGATAGGAATGGATCGCCCGTTTCCCTCAAAATTCGCTGTGATGCGATCCAGGCGGATACATCCCCTACGTGGAAATCAACATTGCGGGCATACATGCCGTGACGGAAGCCCTGGACGATTTTCTTGGCATGATTCGAATGCTTGCTAGAAATATCGAGCGTATGGACGATGGCATTCCGCTGTCGCTTCCACATGTCCAATGTTGATGCTTCAAGATCGGAGAAGGACTCGCCTCCGTAAACAGCGTCTTCTGGTTCCTGAGCGGTTCGGTAATGCGACTGGGTTGCTGCTGGAGGGTTTGCAGCATGTATGGCCCGAGACAAATGCAATGTCAGTGCTCCATGACCAGTGCCAGCCTCGAGGATCTCGAACGGGGTTGGATTGGCCCCAGTTGAGCTTGGAGTATCAACATGAATATCCAAAAGACTGACTATCAGATTTGTATCGGATGGGTAAATCTACTCTTGTCAGTCCGTACTCCGGCCATATAACCAATGATGGCATCCTTTCGAAGATGAGACGCACGGGAGTGACTAGACGTGGAGTCAACCGAACATATTCCGCCAGTGTTGGCTCATGAATTCTAAACGTGGTGCCTTTGGAAGAATTTGTTGTTTGCCGTGGCTGCTTGCCGATGATATCTGAGTGATTTATCGTTCCCCGGTGGTTATGCACGACTTTGGACGATTGCAATTTTATGAGTGTGCCATCGTTTGAAGAATCTCTCTTTTCACGCAGGATTACAACGTCGCCGTCTGTGAAGTGTGAGCGTGCTGAAGTTGTGGAGAGGAGACTAAGTTCTCTTCTTGCCTGCGAACGCTCTGCGCAAAATTGAGCTGCACGCAAAGTGTCGTCTGAGAGCTGGCTGTGACGTTTGGAGAGCAGCGCGGGCGACATTCAATAAAGGACGGCGCATTATTCCAGGGCGCGTTGGGGAGAAGGCTGGAATAGGTGATGCGCACGTGAATGGCCCAAGAGTCAACGTGCTGGTTGGCGCCCTGGTGCAGAAGCGGAAAGATCTGGCCAAGCGCGAGCAAGCACGGGAACAACCCGAGAGTACCCAGAGTTCTTACGCAATTTCCAACGCCATCCACATTTCACCATCATTCTCCTGAGAACCCCCAGACGTGGGGCTACAACACCAGACTTCACAGAATCTACAGAATCTACTGAACCTCCCGTTAACGCGGCTGTGGCGTCAATTGATGACCGCCTGTCTGCACGCTCTGCGGAGACAACCGCGCCGCCATCATGACCCGTAGAATCGTGAGCGGCACTCCCAGTCCAATACATTGATAGTTTACTGACTGTTACTGCAGGTTCGCACGGGCGTCCAGCTTAGCCTTTTGGCGATCATTGTCTTCTTCTTCATATTCTTCCTCGATAACCGCTACCGCGTCCTCCCCCAGTCCATCCACAGCCACCTACCACTCCACCATGAGGGCCTCATCATCACCGACCTCACTGTGCAGACCTGCTCCTCTCTGAACCCACTCTCCAGCTGCAAGCTCGATCAGAACAAGTGGCACCGTATCGAAAAGGACCTATATCTTGGAACCGGGTGGGTCTCGAAGGCCTATGTGCACATCAAGCGAAAGCGGGAAGACGAACTCACCGACGATGACAAGATCATCATCGACGTTCGGACGGGGAAGCTAGATCCTGCCATGGGCGAGAAGTCACAGGCCTCTGAGAAATGGGAGTCCCGTCCTGCGGGTATCTGGTTGAAGAGGTCACACAAACGCGGCACAGCTGATGGCAAGAAAACGGTTACAGCTGTAGACGTTCTATTTGGCGCAGATGCCGTCGAACCTCGCCCCGGCTGGGAACTAGTCAAACCTCAAGCTCTTCGTCTAGACACTACCGGCGATAACAAGGAACCTCGGCTTACGGTCCGGCGAGGGAGACCTCACAAAGTAGAAAAGGCAGTTCCCAGGATCGGCAAGGACGGGCGGTTCAAAATTTTGCAAATATCCGATCTCCACCTCAGTACTGGTCCAGGTGTATGCAGAGATCCGGAGCCTCAGGGTGCGAATGGTGGTCAATGTGATGCCGATCCTAGAACCCTTGAATTCGTCGAGCGAATCATCACTGAGGAACGGCCTGACTTTGTGGTGCTCTCTGGTGACCAGGTGAACGGCGAGACCGCCCCCGATGTTCAGAGTGTAAGTGGTCTCTCCGCCCTAGTTCATATCTCATACTGATGCGGAGCAGGCAATGTTTAAGATCGCCGGACTTCTGGCGGAGCACAAATTGCCATACGCTGCCATCTTTGGAAATCATGACGATGAAGGCGCCCTAACACGCCAAGTCCAAATGCTTCTTTATGAATCGCTTCCCTACTCCCTTTCCGAGGCGGGATCCAACACGATCGCAGGTGTGGGCAACTACTATGTCGAGGTTCTGGCCCATGGCGCAAATAAGCACTCGGCTATGACCCTCTACTTCCTCGATACCCACAGTTATTCCCCGGATAAGAAGAAGTTCGATGGTTATGATTGGATCAAACCCAACCAGATTGCATGGTTCAAGGCCGCCGCGGAGGGCTTGAAAGCCAAAGATTCGCACAAACAATACACGCATACGCATCTCGACATGGCGTTTATACACATTCCTCTGCCGGAGTATGTCATCAACCAAGAACAAGTGCAAGACATCGTTGGTAGTCGGAAAGAGGGCGTCACTGCACCCCGCTACAATTCTGGGTTTAAGGACGCATTGGTGGAACAGGGTATCATGGCCGTCTCTTGTGGCCATGATCACGCCAATGACTACTGTCATGCCGCTAAAGATGAGAAGTCGGGTAATAGCGAACTCTGGATGTGCTATGCCGGTGGCAGCGGCTTTGGTGGTTACGGCGGATACGGAGGTTATCATCGACGCGTGCGACTCTTTGAAGTGGATACAAACCAGGCACGGATTTCGACCTGGAAACGACTGGAGTATGGAGACGTTGCGAAGAGGCTGGATGAGCAGATCATCGTAGACTCTGGGAAAATAGTTCCCCCCAAAAGTCGGGCGCGTGCTTGAAGGGCGCCTTTTCTGGAATCAAAGCTTCGGCTGGAGTTTGTGGTTCATGGATATGGATATGCCAACCATACAGCGAGGCGTTTTTGGTGTCAATAATTGGCTTGCCATGGTCTTGCTTGGCTATAGGGCTAGGGCTAGGGCATACCCAAAATGGCGTCGGTGGGTTGTTAGCGTTTGTATCCTATGCTTTGCTATATTTTTATCATTTGGATATTTCTGGTCTTTTATGTGCAAACATAAGCTTTTGTCGAGAGCTGGCTCCCGGAACGTTGATCATATGGTTGCCAAGTTGAAGCAAGCTTTTTTGTTTTCTACGCTGTGCGTTCATCGTGCATACGGAGCATTCCCTGTAGCTGGGAATCTAGGAATCTCCTTGAATCTCAAAAAGCTGCGTCGGTCCAGAGATGCGTTCTTGTCCACACGCGAATAATCACTACGCTCTACTTGCGACCAGCTGATGCTTCTACATACATATCTAGCATAGGCAAAAGATGATTTTTGGTCCAGAGTGGCTTGAAGACTTCCATCGGTCCGGGTGGAGTAGCTCGATAGGAAACGATGCTGACCTCAGCACTAGTCTTTGTTTACTAATTTACAATGTACCTAGGGTGCTAGGTCAAACTCTAGTCAAGACTGCCATATTGCTACCTTTGTAGTAATAAGCGCTACGGTGAACACAACAACGTCCTCAGAGGAGCCGATCTCCTCGCAGCAATTTACTGTCAGCCAACATGTAACACGAATAGGCCATTTTAAACCTTTCTGAGCATTGACCTTTGACATTAATACTTCGGCCGTTTTGGAGTACAAGGGTAGGTTCTCCAAAAGTCGGGTCCTGGTCGATTCACAGGGTTAAAGATGATTGTATTCTTCTGCAATCGCCAATGTCCTTACATTCAGCATGCCTTTCCTCGCGCAGACCCACGTCCAGATCCCAACCAAGGACATCCTTTCTTGGACCTATGACACGCCGTTATTTGACCAGCACAAAGCAGTATGTATCATTCTCGATCAACTTCTGAAAGCTGGCTAAGTTGGTTGTCAGATCTACATCGATGCTGCGGACGAAACTCAATCTATCACTGCCGCACAAGCCAGACTTTTTACTCGACAACTCATCGCAGGGTTCAAGAAAGCTGGGCTGAATAAAGGCGACGTTGTGCTCATTCACTCTTTTAACAACATCTGGTATCCTGTGATCGTGCTTGGGATCGTTGGATTCGGGGGGATCTTTACCGGAACGAATCCAAGCTACACACCCGCCGAACTGAAGCATGCCATCGATGCCTCAAAGGTGAAATTGATCATATCAGAACCAGAGTTGCTCTCCTCGATCAACACACTGGTTGAAACCAATAGCTTCTCCCCCTCAAAGATTCTAGTCCTCGACTCCCCGAATCAAGCCAACTCTTCAGGTTTCCCGTCATGGCGCACACTGCTCACACACGGCGAACAAGACTGGCTACGCTTCGACTCCCTCCGAACCTCAAAAGACACAACCGCCCTTCTCCTATTCTCCTCGGGCACAACAGGGCTCCCTAAACCCGCCAAACTTTCTCATTACAACCTCATCGCTCAGCACACCCTCGTCTATGAAGTCCGGCCCCTCCCATACGATCTCTCCCGTCTGGTCCACCTCCCCATGTTCCACGCCTCCACCGCACCGAGCACGCACATCTCAGCGCTACGAGCAGGCCACACACAGTACATAATGCCGCGCTTTAGCATCGCCAATTATCTGAATTACTTGGAGAAACATAAGATAACAGACATCACGCTTGTTCCGCCCGTCGTGACGACCTTGGTATCTTCTCCACTCCCTCTATCAACGAAACAGAAGTGCCTCCGCTTTGTCAAGCGCGGCATTGCTTCCGCGGCACCCCTCGACAAGGACATGCAAGCGCGCTTCAAAGCACTGCTCAGCCCAGATGCTACATTCAACCAGTTTTGGGCCATGTCAGAGACGGCGTGCATCGCGTGTGAGGTTCCCTACCCGGAGAACGACATCACAGGCAGCGTCGGCACGTTCCTGCCCAATCTGGACGTCAAATTACTCCACGATGAGGGACACGACATCACGGCGTACGGTGTAAGGGGTGAACTCGCCATTCGCGGACCTACGGTCACAGAGGGCTATCTGGGCGTCCCCCGCGAACGCGACTTCGATGCCGAAGGCTACTTTATAACGGGGGACATCATGTACTGCGATCCCGAGACGAAACTCTGGTACGTCGTTGATCGGAAGAAAGAATTGATCAAAGTTCGAGGCTTCCAGGTCGCTCCTGCGGAGTTGGAGGGCGTGCTCTTGAGACATCCTGGGATCAGAGATGCGGCGGTTATTGGTATCATGAGCGTTGATGGGGATTCTGAGCTGCCAAGGGCGTATGTGGTGAGGAAGGAGGGGAGCGAGGGACTGCAAGAGAAGGACGTCAAGGCTTGGATGGAGGGGAAGCTGGCGAAGTACAAGAGGCTGGAAGGTGGAGTAAGGTTTGTGCAGGAGATCCCCAAGACGGCGTCAGGGAAGATTTTGAAGAGGACGTTGAGGGAGATGGCCAAGAGAGATATGGGTGCTAAACTTTGAGGGTTCATGTGGCTTACCTGCATGCTGGTTTGAATACATACCAGTTACACTATGTGCAAGGCTTTCTATGGAAAATACCTAGGGGGCTCTGTGGAGACTCTCAATCCTTTTGTCCTTCATTCAAGATCTCCTCCTCCTCCTCCTCCTCCTCCTCCTTCTGTTCTCCACAAATGGTGGGAAAAGGCTGTACCTTCCTGTCACAAACGAATGGAAGTATACCCTAGATACATCAATCTCCCGCCCGTCACTGTCAGATTTGATTCACCTTTGAATAACTCCCTACGCTGCAGCTACATTAGTCACTCAGTGACGGACCTCCACCAAGTCGCGCGCATACTCATTGCGCCCCATCAGCAACTGAGAACATTCCTCTTTTCCCTGGGAAGTGCCAACGCGGCCACCCTGACGTACTACGGTACGATTAGGGTCAAGGAGGTGTCGTAACGTCTTAGGGTAGCAGTATTTCCGTACAGAAGGGTAGACAGTAAGGCACCGTACAATCTGTAATCAGCACAGCCCTAAAATAGTAAAAAGTACTATAATACAGCTACACGTAATCCGTAGTACGTCCGTAGGCAGCTGCACGTAATAGGTACACGTAATCTCGTGCAGCATACGTAACCTTGCACGTGATCTTCCACGTAATCTATAGCTTACTCTTCTATGCTACCGTAGTAACTGTACTACTGTATGTACGTCTATATCTCTATTTACATCTACGGGACGTACTGTACATACAGTAGGACACCCCCTGCTACTTCCGTACAGATCACGTGAGCGCTACGATATTGTAACTACGACTCTTAATAGTACGTCAGGCTGGGCCGCATTGGGAAGTGCTCGATGTCGATGACGATATATGTAATGACCAACAATCTTAGTTTTTCTTTTTCTTTCTTTCTTCTCCCCATCTACGATATCAGGTATGGAATAGTTGGTGTAGGCGAATCGAACGAGGTTTATGACACCTGGGGTTCCTGATTTGCATAACAGGAACCGTGATAGACCTAGATTAAATTCAACCATTATCAGAACTTTGTGTTCTATCTCTCAATCGCGGCAGCAATCAATGGAAATTCTGAAGTCGCATCTTTGTTCCTGCTTTTTCTCTATCGCTGAAATGATGATTGAGATTTTGGCAAGCTAGGCTCGAATTAGGCTCGAATTCGCGAACAACTAATTGTTTATACATACGGGATGCATTTGAACAAAAATATTCAACTCGTTCCTTGCGTTGAGGCGGAAGAAGAGAGCCTACCTATTGTTTATTTATCGAGTCGACGCAACCTCGGCACCCCACCCTGCCATTATGTATTACGATGTCGATCACCCGCACTGCACCTGCATCGCATTAGATGTTAATAGCACCTCTTCTACATATTCACCACTCCGATACCTCCAATACTTTGGGTTCATTGTGGAGGCACTGATCTCATTAGCATCATAAGATAAGGATACAAGGAATGGTCCTGAATTAAACCGGCTAGAGATGAAGGCCGTTGTAATCGATGAGTTCGTGTCGGTGAGCACCATGCCAGGGATAACAAGCTGTTCGCAGTTTACTAATTAACCAAAATGCAAGAATCTCGCACATCTGAAAGTCAAAGAAACACCCAGCCCAAGACAGACTAGCACACGCAATGTTAGGGTGAAGATCACACACGCAGCAGTCACGCACGTCGACATGCTCTACGCCCAAGGTCTGCACCAAAACAATCGACGCCACGTGCAACCCCCCTTCATCCTGGGCACAGAATATGCTGGCATCGTCACATCATCTCCACCAACCTCCGCTTTCAAACCCGGTACTAGAGTCTTTGGCGGAAGCCTCGGCTCTTTCGCGGAAGAAATATGCGTCGATGAAGGAGACATGAGAAAAGTGCCTGACCAGTGGAGTAATGCAGAGGCGTGTGCGGTTGGCTCGTCTGGAGCTGTGAGTTGGGGGAGTTTGATTTCAGTCGCGGACCTCAAGGCTGGAGAAACGGTATTGATCTTGGGAGCATCGGGAGGGTTGGGCGTCATGGCTGTGCAGATTGCCAAGGCTGTAGGCGCAAAGGTCATTGCGGTGGTAGGGGATAAGGAGAAGGCAGCGATGATCAGAGATGTTGGTGCGGACGAGGTTGTGGATTATCATGACGAAAGATGGGAAGAGAAAGTCAGGTCGTTGACAGACGATGGAGAGGGTGTACATGTCGTATATGATGCGATTGGCGCGGGTGAGTGCTGCTCTTCTTTTCATTGAGTTATTCTGATGATCCTGACGGGTTTGGTACGCTGATTCGGTGTGCCAGTGGAAAGCAGCTTAAAATGTCTGCGATATAGGGGACGAGTGGTGGTCGTGGGATTTGCGGCACGAGGGGGAAAGATGGAAGAGATCAGGACAAACAGGATATTGTTGAAGTCGGCCATGGTAAGTGTTTCTTCCCCGGACTTGGAATTGTGTACTAATCATGCATGCATGTACACCTGCAGGTTCATGGCTACGTAAGTTTTAGTTTTTTGCAAGTTGGAGCTTCATAGTACTTGTCTAATCTACGCCCAGAGATTCGGCGAAGACGGAAGACATGACCCCCAGAGAATACGTGATGTGTGGAACGGGTTCATGAAGATGGTGGAATCGAGGAGTATCAAACCGGTCATCTACAAAGAAGACTATAGGGGGTTGGAGGCAGTTCCAAGCGCGCTGGATGGGTTGAGAACGCACAAGGTGTGGGGTAGAGCAATATTGAGGATAAACGAAGAGAAGGGCAGTGGACAGAGAGTAAAACTTTAATAGATGCAATCGCAGTAATAATAATAGTGGTGGAAGACCATAATTTCGTTCACAAACGTCGAATCTCCAACACGCCAAGCCCTTTTGGCACTAATGGCGCACGGCCTCTGCACTAATAAATCACCCGTGAGTGAACCTTTGGAGCTCACACCTTCACTTTCTTTGAACAAAGCCCGCCGCCCACGCGCACTCAACACCACCTCCATCCCACTCATCTCACCCTCCCACGGCCTGCCCATATTTATAACTCACCATCCGGGCTGGATAGCTGTTCAAAATCCGAAACCCCCGACGCGCGCGAGCTTACCTCCGCAGCACCTTGTTGACACAGCTGCGGAACCAGTTCCCTCGAACTAATTACCTTACACCCTTCACCACCTCTGCCTCCACAACCCTCACACAACCACCACAATGTCTGGTTATGACCACCGGAGCGGCTCCGAGTCGGAGGATGACTTCAACCCCGAGCCAATGGTCGATGAGGACGACGTCAAACCAGCCGCGCCCCCCAAGCGCAAGCCCGTAGCGACCGAAGACCATGACGAGGATGAAGACCTAGATCTGACCCGGAAGGTAGATGATGAAGAAGAGGAAGATGACGAGGAAGGCGCTGGCGAAGACGTAGAGAATGACGATGACGACGACGACGATGAAGAGGACGAAGATGAAGATGAGGTCGTGGTATGTCTGAAAACCCCTGGAACCCAAAGTTTATGCTAATTACAGGTAGGCCCGACCCCACAAGCGGAGAAAGAAGACCAAGCGGAACATGTTCGTTGATGTCGAAGCCGAAGTCGACGATGAAGAAGACGAGGAAGAGGAAGGCGACGACGACGTTGCCGATGAGATTCACCCCGAAGATGATATAGATCCCACCGGCGCGGATCTCGATGACCGCCACCACCGCGAGCTGGATATACAGCGCCAGCACAACGCCCAGAAAGATGCCGAGGATATCGCCAGGGAGCTCGATGAGAAATACAGACGGAGGGAGATGCAGCGCGCTCAGAAAGCTGCTGCGGGGTCTGTTCCCATGGCATTGCCTACAGTCAACGATCCGTCCATCTGGGGCGTTCGCTGCAGGCCTGGAAAAGAGCGGGAGATCATCATGGCCATCACAAAGCGTATCGATGAACAAGTACGCGTTGGTTTGACACCCAAAGTATATTCGGCTTTTGAGCGCGGTGGCGGAACTGGTCCCATGTCCGGATATCTCTATGTCGAAGCCGATGCGAAGCAGGACATGGTTGAGATCGTTGAAGGCATTCAGAACGTCTTCATGGGTTCAGGACAGATCGCAATCGAAGTCAAGGAACGTCCGGATCTTCTTCGCAAACGCAAGCGAGCTGCGCTCGAAGAGAATGGATTCGTGCGCATGATTCGACCCCCTCTCTACAAAGGCGATCTGGCCAAAGTTGTGGAAGTTCACCCCAATGGCTTAGACTGTACCGTTCAGTTGGTCCCGCGTCTTGACTACGGTCTTGGTGAAGATGCCAACGCTGCGGGTGGCGACGGCAATAAACGCAAGCGAGGAGGGAACTTTGGAAGAGTGACTGAACGGCCGGACCAGAAGCTCTTTAGCGAACAGGATGCTAAGAAGAGGCATATGAAGTTTCTCACCATGGGCGGCTCTACTGGCCAGAAGACTTTCACGTACAAGGGGGATGATTACCAGAACGGCTACCTCATCAAGGACGTCAAGATCAACTTCGTTACTGCCGAGAATGTCAAACCAACAATGGAGGAGATGCAGCTCTTCGCAATTACCAGCGCCGATGGCACAGAAACGCTGGACCTCGTTGCTGTCCAGGCCGCACAAAAGGCCGCCCAGTCGGGCTCAACTTTCGTCTCTGGAGATAGCGTCGAAATTTACGAAGGCGAGCAGAAAGGTATCCGCGGTACCACGGTAACCGTCACTGGCGATATTGTCACACTTCGAGTCTCAGAGGGCGAGTTGACGGGCCGACGAATTGATGCTCCTGTGAAGACGCTCCGAAAGCTGTTCCGAGACGGTGATCACGTCAAGGTTATAGGCGGAAGCAAATACATTGACGAAGTGGGTATGGTCACGAGGATCAAAGGAGATAAAATCACATTGTTGTGCGATTCAACACAATCAGAAATTACCGTCTTCAGCAAAGATTTGAAGCGAGCAGCCGACTCCGCGACCCTTGGAAACGACTCGGATTTCGAACTATATGATCTCGTGCAGATTGAGTAAGTCCTTCACCTCTCTTTGACTCGAGCATTTCTAATATATTGTGTAGTGCCTCGACAGTGGGATGTGTGATCAAGGTTGACAGAGAGATCCTGCGGGTGGTCGATCAAAATGGCAACGTTCGCTCTATCATCCACTCCCAAGTCTCCAGTGTTGTTGGCAGGAACAAGAATGCTGTTGCCACTGATCGAGATGGATCCGAAATCCGGAATGATGACACTGTCAAGGAACACGGCGGAGATGGCCGACAAGGAAAGGTTATCTACATCCACAGGGGAATTCTCTTTATCCAGAACCGCGAGTTGATCGAAAACGGTGGCCTATTCGTTACCCGCAGCACGAATGTGGCAACTATGGCAGCAAAGAGTGGCCGTGCTCAGGCAACCGGTCCTGATCTTGGAGCGCTGAATCCTGCTCTACAACCCCAAGGCACAAACGGTGCTGGGATGGCTCCACCCCGAAGTATGGGTCGGGACAAGCTGATCGGAAAGACCGTCATCATACGCAAGGGACCCTACAAGGGTCTGCTCGGTATCGTGAAAGATACTATGAACGACGACGCGCGTATAGAACTCCACACAAAGAACAAGCAGGTTTCGGTCAGAAAAGAGCTTCTCACTGTTAAAGATCCCATCACCGGCAACAGCATGGACTTTGGCGGAAAGTTCCCGAATCGCGCTCGTGGAGGAGGTTTTGCTGGTTCCACACCCAACTACAGCAGCGGCGGCGGCGCTGGTGGTCGAACCCCCGGCTGGGGCAACACATCCAAGAGCGGGCCAAACTGGGGAGCGCCTGCAGGAGGCCGTACACCTGGCTGGGGTGGAGGTGGAGGGCGAACGCCTGGCTGGGGTGGCGACGGTGGACGTACCGCATACGGAGGCGATGGAGGTCGAACTGCCTATGGCGGAGCAACAGCATATGGTGGGAATGATGGCTCCCGCACGGCTTATGGTGGTAGTGGCGACGGCTCCAGAACTGCCTACGGCGGAGCAACAGCGTATGGTGGGAATGACGGATCACGAACCGCATACGGAGGCTTCAACTCAGGCGGTCGCACTCCTGGCGGACCATCATGGGGCAACTCGGGCTCAAATTCCAAGTCGAATCTCGCCGCTCCCACGCCTGCACCTTACAATGCCCCTACACCCGGCGCATACTCAGCCCCAACTCCAGGTGGATACGGAGCATACTCTGCGCCTACTCCTGGAGGGCCGCCAATGGATGCACCGACGCCTGGAAACTACGCTGCCCCTACGCCAGGTGATACCTCGGCTCAAAATCCGACACGGAATTATGGTGGGTATGGTGGTGGGTATGGTGCCACGCCAGCTGCGGCGCCAACACCAGGGGCTTGGGCAGAGACACCATGGGGTGGAGCTCCAGAGACACCTGCACCGAGTGGCGAGGATCCTCAGTACGACTAAGGTTGTGGACCGAAATCTCCAGGCGGGTACTTGAGGCAGCCATTCTGTCGCGGTGGTGTAAGTTATTTGGCCGGTTAGTCTATTTTGCATTGCGGGAGTTACAGAAAAGCCCGATGGAACTTCTTGCGAGGCTACATTAGGAGGTTCGCCTCAACGTCACGTCGATCTGTGTCGTCTTCTATTGAATAGTCATTTTTATTTAAACAGACATTGTGGGATGGTTATGGGGTCTATTTAGATCACATCTAACATAATTCTATCTTCGTATTCGAACACTACCTTCATGCGTATAGCTTGTAGTTGAGTTCTCTACACAGGCACTCGGTTGTTGATGACGAAAGCAAGTATCAATATCTAGGATACATTTATTCAAGTCTTGATTTCCGGAGAATAGGTCGCGTTGAAAAATGCCCCTGCTCCTACCCCTATGTCTCCTTTACTCTTCACTCGGGCACCTTTTTACCTCCCTTCCAAGGTCTAATCGTCTACCAAGCCGAATGCCCACCATCCATACGCAAGTCCGAACCGGTCTAAGGTCCATTAGTCACCAAACGTGAAAACGAAGGCGTACAAGACTTACCATGAAACTGCTAGCATCACTGATCAAGAAAACGGCAGCACCCCGATATTCGCCTGGCTTAGAGAGTCGCTGCAGCATATTCTGCTTGGGCCAGTCTTCCCGCCGCTCGGGATACTGCTTGAATAGTTCTTCTACCATGGCCGTCACGATGTACCCGGGACTGATGGTGTTGACCCGGATGTTGTACTCGCCCCACTCGGAGGCCAAGTTGCGCGCGAGCTGCATCACACCGGCTTTGGAGGCATTGTATGCCGAGCAGATGAGACCCTATACACGCATGCACATCAGTGTCCAAACAGACTCCTCTACACAACAAAATCGACATGGACATGGACGCCAAACTCACCCTATTCGCCACGGTCCCACTCATACTCGCAATCAGCACAATCGACCCGCCGTTCCCAAACTTGATCATCTGTTTCGCAACCGCCTGTGCCGTCATGAAGACGCCCGTGATGTTGACCGAGAACATGCGATTCGCGTCCTCGGCCGTGTACTCGAGCGCCGTCGTCTCTTGTTGGATCCCCGCTGCTGCGATCAGTCCGTCGAGTCGACCGTGCTTGCTGCCTATCTCCTCGACGATGGCGTTCAGCTTGTCGACATCGCGTACGTCGATCTCCCGATACGACAGCGAGGTGCCGAGCTCTTTCGAGGCGCGCTCGGCGATGATGTGGAATTCGGGCGAGGGCTCGGGAAGGCGGTCGAGGGCATATACTGGGTGGTAGATTAGTGCTTAGACTCTGGGGGGGGGGGGTACGCCATACCCGTTGCTCCTGCTTCTAGCAGTGCTTCTGCCTGCGTGAGACCTAGACCCCGTGCTGCTCCTGATACCAGCACCACCTTGTTAGTCAAGTTGAACTCGGGTAGGCGTTTTGTGGTTCCAAGAAAGGGCTCTTGAGCAGTGTCGTGCGCTGGTGGGTTTGGAGGAGCCGACATATCTGCTGCTGGCGATAGATATACTGCAACAGACAACAGATGTAATAATAATATGTGTCTAGATTCAGCGAACAATTCAGGATATTAAAGCTTTCCAGGACGCCTCGCTATGCGTGCAAGAGAAAGAAAGAAAGAAAAAAAAAGAAAGTTTTAAGGGGGCAAAGCTTGCAGTGAAGCTTAATTGGGAGGAGCCGAAGGAAGGGCGAGCTTGTTGTATTTGAAGGTGCCATTGACCGGATGGATGCAGGGTAAAGTCATCTGATTGATTGATTTTTGACCCAGAGCAGAGGCCCCCGACCGTTGTGCCTTTTCTTCGGCATCCCGTTGCGGCTACATGGCCAGAAAGCTGGAGAGCATATCGTTCACCCTAGAGCTAGCTGTGTTGTGTTGCGGGGAAGCAAGCAATTGGTCGTCGGGATTACCGCTTTCGGCCATCCGAACCTCGGCGGTCCGCACCCGCCAAAGGTCGTGAACCTTGGATGGGGTTTTGACGAGTTGATGTCTCCTCACCTGGTCTGGCTTTTTGTTTGAATGCCGAGGTGGTCCCTTTACCAGCTGTTGATTACAAGGGTTAGCTTGGTGTACGTGGGGGGTTTCGAACATTCACCCTCCACTACCCCCCCCCCTTACCCCCACCTGACCGCTTACTGACGTTTCAAGTCTTCCAGAATAAAGTTCCATGAATACGCGTTCTGTCCGTTTTCTAATACTAAATAAAGTTGATAAAAAATGAACCCTTATGTGTAGGTGCGTACCCCTTGATTTGACGTCAATTGGCGGAGTCACAGCTACCGGTACATTGTGTACTGTATGGGAAATGTATCTATCAACAAACAGCTATCATTATCTCCATTACCTCCGTTCCAATCACATTGCTCTCCTTTTCTATTCGTATAATCATTGCCTCTTTTGTTGCAAGTTGCACCAAAGTTCATACAATCGAGTGTATCAAGTGATTGATTAGTAACTACTTGGATATATGTAACAAAGGAGGTTATAGTGCTTGATAAAGGAGCGGAATAACGTCTATCTAGGGATCAAAGGATCATGTAAGCACAAAATCCGAGAGTGATGACAAGTGATCCAAGTAAGCAACCGTTTGGAAGATAATCGAGGGACCATGTAAACATCCTTTGAAGTTTGGGTGATGCTGAGGATCAGGTAAGCACCCCACGCGACAGTACGACGTACCTCCTTACCCTTGTCCCGACATGGAACCTACCCTTTGTAACGGTTGGCGCATCTATCTATTTTACGAGATAATGGTAACCAATCCCACTATCCCTACTTGCGCCGCTGTTACACTACTTACACTGCCGTGCGATTGCGAGCAACGTTATCAATACATCATAGATATATAATGCTTTCTGCTTCCTCGGAGCCCTTTTCTTCATGTTTCTCCTTTCTGCGACAGATCACATCTTGAAGTCGCTCTCATTTGATATCAATCCACCCTAATAGTCACCCTCCAACATGTCATTATCTTGGGAAGCTATCGCGGAGAAGGCGCAACAGCACCGCGATGCCACGATTGCACTCGTCCAGCCGCCTATCCCAGACATCACTAATCTCCCTCTGGACTCAACGCCCATTCCCGCCACCATACTCACAGCGGAAGAAATCAGCATTACAGAATCCGAGCCAACAGATCTCGTCAACCGGCTCTCCACTGGCGCCCTGACATCGACAACCGTAACAAATGCCTTCCTCCGCCGCGCCGGCCTCGCTCAGAAGCTTGTGAACTGCGTCACAGAGCTCCTTCCCTCAACCGCATTAGCCCGCGCCGCCTTCTTGGACGACTACCTCAAGAAGAATGGCAAACCCATTGGCCCGCTCCACGGTCTCCCGATCTCCGTAAAGGAACATATTGGCATGGAGGGGCTGACTTTGAATGCGGGATTTGTTGCCTGGCATGACAGAGTGGCAGATGCAAATGCGCATATTCTGGATATTCTGGTCGATGCAGGTGCTGTGTTGTATGTCAGGACGACGGAGCCGCAGACACTGATGCATTTGGAGACGGACAATAATTTGTACGGAGTAACAGTGAATCCTTTCAATCGGAATCTAAGTCCAGGTGGGAGCTCTGGCGGCGAGGGCGCGTTGATCGGGTTACGGGGCAGTTGTCTGGGAATTGGGTCGGATATTGGGGGTAGTATAAGGTTCAAGTTCCCTTCCACACACCTCAAAGATGAGAGCTCATAGCCCATCAGGTCACCAGCTGCAAACAACGGGCTCTATGGGCTCCGCCCAACATCCTATCGACTCCCATTGGAAGGTCTCAGCGCGACTATGCTCGGACAGGATCATATCGTGCCTGTCGTTGGACCCATGACCACGTCCCTTTCCGGTATCAAGCTCTTCATGAAGACGCTCATCGACGCGAAGCCGTGGCTCCGCGAACATTCTCTACTTCCCTTCCCGTGGCGCACTGATCCTCAACTCGCGGTTCTGCCTTCTGGAAACAAGAAATTGAAAGTAGGAATCATGTACGACGACGGTGTCGTGAAACCGCACCCGCCAATCACACGTGCGCTCCGTAGCGTAGCAGTGAAGTTGGGCAAAGTCAAAGGGGTGGAAATTGTCGAATGGGAGCCCTACAAGCACGATCTAGCGTGGAGCATCATTTCAACTGCCTATTTCGGCGACGGTGGGGAGGAGGAAAGCGCTGCGGTTGACGCGAGTGGAGAGCCCTGGCGTCCTCTATCTACCTTCATTTTGAAAGAGAACCCGGGGGTGAAGAAGCTCAGTGTGACAGAGATTTGGAGCCTGAACATGGCGAAGTATGATTATAAGTCGAAGTATGCAAAGAGATGGGTGGAGAGTGGTATCGATGTGCTGCTCTGTCCTGTCGGTCCTGGTGTTGCGCCGGCTCATGATACCTCCAAGTATTGGGGATACACTGCGCAATGGAATTTGTTAGATTATCCCGGATTGGTTGTGCCGATCGATAAGGTCGATGAGCAGTTGGACGTTAAAGATATTGGATACGAGGCCCGGAACGAAAAGGATAAGTGGAACCATGAGTTGTGTGAGTTGCTGCTCGAGGTTTTCTCCATCGTGTGCTGGACTTGACTGATGTAGTGAACAGATGACGCCGACAAGTATAGGAATGCGCCGATCAGTCTGCAGCTTGTGGCCAATCGGTACCAGGATGAAATGCTGATTGAGGCCGGGGAGTATATCCTAGAGAAGATTGGGGCGCCATGGGTGAAGTATGTTTGAGCATAATATGTGGTGGACGCCTCAATTCGATCCTTTTGGCCAACTGCTACATTCATTCCATGTCCCACAGTATATGAAGACGTGCGTTGGATCCAATACTATGAAGCTTTATCCAAAACAGCTTGAACTTGTTCCTGCGATTTTCCAAGCGGCCTTGTTCTCTCTTAAACATAAGAGATCAAAGTATGACACTCCTTGACCATGACAAAGTGGTGCTGGAATGTTCCCTGGATCATGGAAATGTTTAGCTCGATGCAAGGAAATCCGAGGTGTTGTGAATATTGTAGATGAATGCCTACTCTCAAGAGACGACGCCTTCCCAATCTCTCAGTGTCGCTCTCAGTTTATCTTCCGCGCCAACTTCGTGCCAAAAATGTCCCGCGCCCACTATTTCGACATGCTCGAATTTCGACCCAGGCTGTCCTCCCATCCGCTCGGCCCACTCTCTCGTCCTCTTCGCCGAAGTGAAAATATCTTGATCACCGTACACCGCTAACGCTACATGTTTTCCTACAAGCTCTTTTCCCTCTTTCTCTCTGCTCCAGAATTTCTGTCCTAGACCTGGCGCCACTACCGTAGAGACCGGAGCCGCGAGAGGTGAGATCAAAAGATACCTTACCTCGGGCATGGAAATCGAGCCCACGGCCCCGGTATCCGGTGTAGAGTTTACTGATGTCTCGAGAAACTTATCTTTCTTAACCCCTCTCCTATGACTCAGACTATGTATCCGAATCCCAAGATCCAGACTCCGTCTCACACTTGCACCCTCTCTATCTCGATCCATACTGCGTCTCCTCATCTCCCTGCTACTCCTTCGCTTCTCGGGACTTGTCTCTTCCCCGCCCATAACAACGCCTAGACTTGCTCGACTGTGACTCTGCCGTGCGTGATCCCGCGCTGCATTTATCCAGTCGAGATTACTCTGGTCTCCGAGTCGGTGCGCGCGTAGCAAGATCTCGGCAGCTGCGGTGCCAGATGCGGGTACGGAGAAGGGAGAGAGTATCGAGGGTACCGGTGGGAGGTGTCGCAGTATGTGCGAGCCGTAGGAGTAACCGCCCAGTATCACGAGGACAGATTCTTTGGATGGTATGCAGGAGGGGCTGTCCTGATCATGCGGCTGCATGGGAGCGGAGCCAGACAAAGGCGATTGCTCCGGCGTGAATGTTGTGGAGGCAGAAGGAAATGGATGTAGGTACGAGAGGTAATGCATGAAGAACGCTGCAAAGCTCATGTAGTCACCGATTTCTGGTTTCCCACTCCAACTCGTATGTGCCTTGGAGCCCTGTGCGCCTCTATCTCGTGTCAGCCTCTTCTCCACTGGAAATCAATGTTGTTTAATATCAGGATGTGTACCTGAAGTTAAATGTCCCAACCACGAACCCTAGTTTGAGAAACTCCTCCACTACCATTCCCACAACTCTATCATCGTAACTCCCGCCCATTGGCGCGTACGGATGTGCCATGACTATGCCTTTGTTCCTCCATTCTTTACTGTTCGCAAGATCTCGCCTCTGGGGTTGGGAGAAGATGAGTGGATGATATATGCGGCAATCGAGGGCTGTATCGTCGTGGATCGAGGGGAGTGTGAAGCTGTAGGTGGGTTCGGAGGGGGCGGGCATGTTGTGGGTCGCTTTCAGACCCCAAGTGCAGTCTTCATCTCATGTTCGGTAATTAGTGGGGGAGGATGTCCAACTTGAAAGGCGGCTGTAGGGATGATGCTGCGTTCGGGATGACGCTGCGTTCGGGATGTGGGGGCGGAGATGCTGTGGGGAACGAACGCTTGGGCGTTGAAGC
The DNA here is from genome assembly GCA_010093715.1 of Pleomassaria siparia CBS 279.74. Taxonomy (NCBI): domain Eukaryota; kingdom Fungi; phylum Ascomycota; class Dothideomycetes; order Pleosporales; family Pleomassariaceae; genus Pleomassaria; species Pleomassaria siparia. The sequence continues at coordinate 1,335,316 of MU005770.1, read as the reverse complement.
TACGAAACGTGACATGAGGCTGCAGATATTGGGAGTACATCACTTCACCACAATCGAAGAAAACAGCTATCTATGTAAATTCTCCCCACACCGTATTGGGTATCAATCATCCAGAGGGGTCATTTTTAAGCCTCGTAGCAACCAAACAAGGCTATTCGTAAAAGGGTATATTATAATTCAAGTATCACTGTCCAACAATGATATACAAATATTAGACCTCAGTCGGTATCAGTATCCTGGTGAGAGATCATAAGCTCTGGATCGGGATCCTCGTCGTCCGTATCAAAGAACTTGTGTTGCAGTGGCGGCGAGCGAGAGATGCGAATCACAGACGATGAGCCTTGCCCCTCGCCATCCGTCTGGGGACTCTCGGTATCTACGAGCATTCCAGTGGTCTTCTCTTTTCCTTTCTCGCTAATTCCAAGAGCCTCTCCAAGAATATCCTTGCCCTGCTTAAAAGCTTCGAGCTCAGCCCCAACGGCGCACACTAACAAATTCCAGCTTCTCGAGGTCGCCAGGTCAAGTTTCTCTTCCAGGCTAGCTATGGTCGTCTCCATTTGTGACACCATTTTCGCAGGATCTGGGCTTTTACTCCGGATGGCTTGCTGCATGTAGTTCTGCAGACTCGCCTCAAAACTATCCACACTGTTGACTACGTCTTTCCATAGCACCGCTCCTTCATCCAACGCGGCACGATCGATATCAACCTCTTGACACTTCTCTGATAGCCGAGTGTGCTCCTCTTGCCAATAGTCGTGTGCCATTTCCAAGGTGCGGCGGTTCGGTGGTAAAGAGAGAAAAGGAGAGGGAGAAAGCGGAACATGATCCGTGTCTGGCGGCCGGGTTAGGAAACTCGCAATCTCTTTATCCAGAATCGAGAGCGAGGCTTTGTAGGTTGATAACTTTGCTTCCACAGAGTTCTCGGTGTCCGCGAGATCATTCATGACTCGTCGATGACGCGCTTTGAGGGTCCGTATTTCCTCTTCCTTCTGTCGTATCTCCTGCTCCAAACTCTTTGCCTCATTCTGTAGTGTTTGCGCCCTTGCGCCGGAATTCTCGCCTTCTATGTCGTGTATCTTTCTCTCCAAGCGTGAGCGCTTTTGTCCCCAAACGTCCGTCTTCTCCACAATAGCTTGCAGATCCCTCAAATCCTCGTCCAATAGGTCCATTTCCTCGGCCTTGACGCTGGCCAACTGTTGTATGCGTCTGAAGATGCCCCTCCTGGCAGCACTAAGACCGACTTTCTTTTTCCGCCGCCCATGCTCATAACCTTCATTATTTCCACCTCTGTCATGACCATGGACACTACTGACTGTCGGTGTTGTGCTGCCATTCGACACTAGGTCTTCTGGTATTGTATCATTGCCAGCTAAGCCACTCATCAGCCCATCTGCCTGTGCATCAAGCAGCTCCTGCAACTGTTGTTCGAGATGTCGAGCTCTTCTTTGTAGGGCGAGAAGGTCGTCGGGAACGCGAGGTGGCGGTGACAGACTCGTGGTAGGCGCATTCCACATGACGGTAGATGCGATCGGCGGAGGTATCCGAGGGGAGGACGGAGGAGATTTGTACATAGGTAGTTCGTATTCGCGCGCGCGATCGTCTTCAAAAGAGCTGCGGAATTTGGATCTTGGGGAGAGCGAACCGAGGACCGAGTTGAAGAGCGACATGGTCAATTTAGCTATGGTAAGAGCAGTTTCAAGAATACAGGCTGGGACCAGCGGCGGGCGAGGTAAGAGCTGGCAGAGTCACAAGTGTTGATTGTCACGGCGCGATGTGCCAGGTGAGCTCGAGCAGGGTTGTTCTAAAACATGTGAACAAATGACAAAGCTCGAGGCGCCTTAGTCATCTCCGCAGCTTCATGTGACAGCTTTCTGCTAGCAGATGTGATTTTGCGATATCGCGGCAAAGGGAAGTCGTTTTGAATAATGCGATTTATTCAATTGTCAGACTATGTGACTGTTCACATCACATAGCTAACCTAGGCGGGTCTTTACAAGTTTACGAAAATATCAAACTTTACAAAGGCAGAACCTGTCAAGCCTTTTCGAGTTTCTGAAAGAAATCTTGAAGGACCGGAATTTGTGTCTCTCAGTATTAATACTGGATCTTCGCTTGCATGATTTGAAAGAGAAATAGTCAACATTATCCAAGTTAGGGAGTCAAAGCATTTGAAACTAATTAATTCTTATCGCGATGCTCGCAGAATGAGCTATTGGCTCGCTTAGCGGCCGTCAACACTTGGCGTAGCACATCCCACTTGCAGACCTTCCAATATTTTCGAACTTCAAGTTCCGCGACGACAACACCGACCCCAGCTACAACTAATTGTAAGCCGCACCACACATACCACGACCCTTCTATCCTTACACAATCGCTAATCGAGTATCTGCAGCAGCCGCCAACACCTTCGATATACATCATGGCTGATTCTGGTCGCGGAGGATTTGGCTCCCGCGGTGGAGAGCGTGGCGGAGACCGTGGAGGTGACCGAGGCCGTGGACGTGGACGCGGTGGACGTGGAGGACGCGGTCGCCGTGGCGGCAAGAGCGAGGTGCGTGGTCTCGACGATTACAATCGCGATGCGAAATGTTAACAGCTGGCGCAGGAGAAGGAATGGCAGCCAGTGACCAAGCTTGGCCGTCTCGTAAAGGCTGGCAAGATCAAGAGCATGGAGGAGATGTATGTCTACACAAATTGTGGGATATGGACTGGATACTGATATTGAGCAGCTACCTTCACTCCCTCCCCGTCAAGGAGTACCAGATCGTCGACTTCTTCCTTCCCAAGCTCAAGGACGAGGTCATGAAGATCAAGCCCGTCCAGAAGCAGACCCGTGCCGGTCAGCGTACCCGTTTCAAGGCCATCGTTGTCATCGGAGACTCTGAGGGACACATTGGTCTCGGAATCAAGACCTCCAAGGAAGTCGCTACTGCCATCCGTGCCGCCATCATCATTGCCAAGCTCAGCGTTGTGCCCATCCGAAGAGGATACTGGGGAACCAACCTCGGAGAGCCTCACTCTCTCCCCACCAAGGAGAGCGGAAAGTGCGGTTCCGTCACTGTCCGTCTCATCCCCGCCCCCCGTGGTACCGGCCTTGTCGCATCCCCCGCCGTCAAGCGTCTGTTGCAGCTCGCTGGTGTCGCTGACATCTACACTGCGTCCGCCGGCTCAACCAAGACCCTCGAGAACACACTCAAGGCCACATTCGTTGCCGTTGCCAACACATACGGCTTCCTCACACCCAACCTGTGGAAGGAGACGAAGCTTGCACGCAGCCCGCTGGAAGAGTACAGCGACGTGCTGCGCGAGGGCAAGAGGTATTAGAGTGTGGTCGTGGTGGCGAGAGATGGGTCTTTTCATTAGCATTCCCGGTTCCTTCGATGGCGTGGAGTAGTGCATTTAGGACCCTTCATAGGTATCTGCCAATGGGGCTGGTTATCCAGCATGAAAAATGACAAAACTTCACTACAAACTTTTGTCACAGCTTGCAATGAGACTTGATACATACTCTCGTTTGGGTAGAGTATTCACAGGTCGAGGTTCATCCTGTTGTAACGCATAATGATCACTTGATTGGTTCTGGAGGCCTGACAGCTCTCCATTTGACGATTGCGTTCTTACAGGCTTTCATATATGGCAAATTCTTGGGCATCTGCTAGCATCACCTTATCACATCCTCAAAAGATTAGCAGGGTCCTCGGCAAAAAGACTGCTGATAAATACCGGGGGGCTTTGCACAGTAAAGTTGATCCTGTTGCCGTTTGCTGGGTTCTCTGCCTCATGTTATCTCGGACGCGATAAGATGTTATATATCCCATGTACAGTATCACAGTAGTGTTGCTGCTCGTTTTACCAGGGTTACATCCATGAGCCGATCACACTAGTTAGCCTTTCCAAAAGATCAATTGGAAACACATACCACGGCGTGGTAAGTTGTCCTCTTCTCCACAACCGCAGACATCATCGAACAAGAGACAGGATTCCCACGATGCAGTTTCCACGATCAATCGCCGCGTTGGCAGTGTTGAGCTCTGCCGTGTCGGTGTCGGCAGCAAATGATCCCCCCGTTATCAATCAAGATAAGGATGAGATTGCTCTTCCCCACCCAACTAGACCTGGGCACAATGGCACCACTGAGAGTATGGAATCTATTCAAGACCGGATCGAGCGGGTACGCCTCGACTTGGGCGAGATCAAAGACTTCTACAAAGTTCGGTTCTCGCCTACTCGATACGAGCGGCTGCAGAAATTCTACAACGATGAGCTCTCCTCGCTGGACAAGGCGCCATTCGAAGACTACGACCAAGAAGGGAAAATCGACTTCTTGCTTCTGAAGAGTTACCTAAGGCTGAAACTGCGACAGTTGAAGCAGGACGCTGAAAAGGATGACAAGGTCCTCGAATACCTGGGTGGACACTTCCCGCTTCGTGCTGCCGTCTTGATCTCGGCTCGACAGGCAGTTGGACCAATGGATGGGAAAGCGACGGCAACTCTGCTGACTGAATTGTCGGGGCATATCGTATCGACTAAGGACCGCATCGTGAAGGAAGTGTTGGTAGCAGAGCCTACAACAGCACTACGAGCGGCCAATGGCCTGACAGAGCTGCTATCTCAACTCCAGGAATGGTATGCGTTCTACGCGGAATATGACCCGCTTTTTACTTGGTGGGTGGCTGCACCTTGGCCGAAAGTCGAAGACGCGCTCGCCGATCTGGTCAAGACGATAAAAACAGTGGTGCTAGGTCTTGATCCCTTAGATGAGGACAAGATCATTGGAGAACCAATTGGGCAAGATGGGCTTCTGGACGCACTGGAATCGGAGATGATCCCTTATACGCCCGAAGAGCTTATCGAGATCGCTAAGAAAGAGTACGCATGGTGTGAGAACGAGATGCAGAAAGCAGCCGCAGCAATGGGCCACGCAGATTGGCGGGCCGCACTGGAGGAAGTCAAGAACGAATACGTCCCACCGGGCCAACAACCTCAGCTCGTCCGGAGTCTTACCATGGAAGCGACCGAATACGTGAAGAAGTATGACCTCGTCACCGTGCCACCCATTGCAGAAGAAACATGGCAGACATTTATGATGACTCCCGCCGCACAGAAGATGAATCCCTTCTTCCTCGGCGGCGACTGCATTATCGTCTCGTACCCAACCTCCGGTATGTCCCATGCGGATAAACTGATGAGCTTGCGCGGAAACAACATACATTTCGCTCGAGCAACAGTCTTCCATGAGATGATTCCAGGCCATCATCTACACGCGCACTACTGGCTACGACACCGAGCATATAGATATCTGTTCGAAACGCCCTTTTGCATCGAAGGTTGGGCTTTCTATTGGGAAATGGTTCTATGGGATGCCCCTTCGTGGACCAAAACGCCGCAGAACCGCATCGGCATGCTCTTCTGGCGTATGCACCGCTGCGCACGCATTGTCTTCTCACTGAAATACCACCTCGGCGAGATGACGCCAGAGGAGTGTGTTGAGTTGCTTGTGGATTGGGTCGGGCACGAGAGAGCTACGGCAGAAGGGGAGGTTAGGAGGAGTATCATGGGCGATTACGGGCCGTTGTATCAAGCAGGGTATATGTTGGGGGCGCTGCAGTTGTATCGCTTGAGGAAGGAGGTTGTAGTCGAAGGGGGCATGGGGGAGAAGGCTTTCCATGATAAATTTTTGAGGAGCAACATGATGCCAGTGGAACTGTTCAGGGCGTTGGTAAAGGACCAAGAGTTGGACAAGGACTTCAAGACGAAGTGGAGGTTTTACGATAGTTGAAACTCTAGCAAAGATGAACAACGCCGTAATTAGGTCTCAGAATACACCCTAATCACTCTCAAGGTTGTGTGATTGGAGTTGAAGGGATGCAATGAGGTCGGTCGACATGAATGGCATTCTGAGAGTTACTTTGAGCTTTGTCCATTCTCACATGTTCCGTTCATGGTTCTGCGAATGAATGAAAGACGTCATGCCGCCGCCTAGACGCGCCAATCCTTCACCTCGAAGACTCTGGTATTGCACTAATTCCAACACCCACGACATTACAGCATGACTCTAAGTTGCTAACCTCGGGTTGCTTGTGCGCGTGAGAAGCAATGCGGTCGAGGCAGAGAGAGAGAGAGAGAGAGAGAGGGTACTTAAAGACGTATCCATGTCGAGTTCGCTAGCCGATGTGGAAGAGTTAGCTATTATTACCTCAGATTGATTCTTCAGACCCGACTAGCGAGACTTGTTCAGCTCAAGGTCCTATATATATATATATATTCATATCTATATAAATCGTAAGAAGCGCCCATCAAAAGCACCTACTATCCAACAATGCCACCACACTCGCAAACCGTGCGCGGCACCCTCTCCAACCCAAAGACGCAAGCCGCAAAGCAATCCGACACACCACCGCCGCCCAACATGGGCGACCCCGTCTCCCTCTCGTCGTCAAAGACGGATTCCGTCCCGCTGTCCTCGGTCCGCCCCGTCTCGGACGCGCGCCCCGCGGATCCATATCGGCAGAACGAAAACGCGACGCCCGCGTCAAAGACGACGTCGTCGTCGTCGTCGTCGTCGTCGTCGAAGGAGAAGCTGCCACACTCGAAACAGGTCCGGGGCACGTTGGACAACGAGGCAGGACCACGGGTCAACAAGAGCATGTTGGGAGACCCCGTCAGTTTGAAGGCGGAGACTAGCGAGAGCGATTTCGATACCGGGGCTGCTGCTGATGCAGAGGGAGGCGGGGATGGGGGGATGGAAGAGGCGGCGCAGAAGCGGGGGGAGTATCAGGACAAGGCGAGGAGTAAGTTGTAGATTGTTAGTTGGTGGGGAGCGGACGGGCTCATGGGTTTGGCTGTTGGAGGTTGGGAATATCTTGGCTTATAAAAGTATATATACCAGAATGAATGAATATATGTATATATCATGGATTTCGCCGCGCTGAGAGGTTCTCGTGTGGGTGTGCTGTGCTGTGCTGTGCTGTGCTCAGTGTGTAACTCTCTTTCTCGGGCTGGACCCGTACTCTATGTATGTATGTATGTATGTATGTATGTATGTATGTATAGCAGCAGCAGAGCCACGGATAATTGCTTGCAAAGCAAGCAGTTTACAATCAGTTCCAACTCAAGAAAGCAAGGAAAATAATTGGTTGATGAATACAGCGCTAGCGAACAATGCGAGCTCTATGATTGGCTGTTGAAAAGACAGATAACGTGACCATCTTAGTGATGCGATCTCAAGTCAGCTGTTGATGCCAACACCTATTATCAAACTTGTTGATAGATATTGCCTTCTGATGCATAGTTCCTTGTGATGGCCGTTGATAGATATTGATAGATATTGACAGATAGATATCAATGGATATTTAGATAGATTACTATAGATTGTAAATTCGCTGGTTTCCAAGCCCCCCCTTACATCTTCTATATATACAGGTTCCGTCTACGACCTGACAAATCTACGTCAATAATTATTACTGCGCTGAACAACATTAATAATACCGTAATTGGAAAATTGTACGAAAGGATTGTTGGTCGGCGACCTGGACTCGGGTTCTGGGAGTTGCACGGCATTGATCAACGCTCGACTGTTCCAACAGGGCTAGGGTTGGTACAAGCCGTAATTAAATACTGTCCTTGGGTTGGTGGGGGTGTGGTTCACACCTTGAGTGTGGGGGAGGGGAGTGCTGCATGTGTACGTAGGAATGTGTAATCACTGTACAGACTTTGAGTTTGGAGTCTGATATTGGACAGAGTGCAACTCGATGTACGGGAGGGGGGTTCATCATGTTCCTCCGTTGTTGCTCGGGATTGAGGATGGATGTACATACATACCTATGTTTGCTTCGGCCCTTTTTTCCTTTCCTTTTCGGACCCGGGAGCGACAATAGATGCCGATGCCGATGACGGTCCCCAGGAGAGATGGATATTATTATCGTGATACTATCTACACAGCCATGTTTGGTGAAAGAATGATAGTTGTGAACGCGAACGACATGGGGTAGGACAGGTTTATGCTTGATAGTGTCAGTACATACATGGCTTTGTACCTATTATTGATAATTACAACATAAATTCAATCCATTGTGTGTGTGTGTGTGTGTGTGTTGCGAGCTCGCCAAGACGGACACATATTTTTGGCCAAGGAACGCGAACAGCCTACGAGTACTACCTCCCCTCTCTCCACTCCCTCTCCACTCCTTGTCACACCAACACGTTCCTTTCTACATTTGCCGTCTATCCTGGTATACACACATCATCATCATCATCAATGAGTTGGGCGAAATAGAGAAATACTACCAACCAACGTCTTGTTTTTTTTTTATACCTCGGAAAATAACGACGCGGGACACGGCGGCACACAATTCACCATGGCCGCATAGCCGCATGGCCGCACCGCCTCACCAGTCAGACTTCACCAGCCGCCCACCACCTTACCCAAACAGGACACTACCCGGTCACACTTTTTCCTCTGTGCCGCTGGTGACAGATCACGATGGGGAATGTGACCATGGTGTCTGTCGTATGCCCGCTGTGCTATCGTGTTTTAATACCGCCTCGACGTCTGGGAGGGAAATCTCATCGTATGTAGCGCGGCCTGTCTTGTCTCAAGTCATTGTGCGCTTCCTGCCCAGTGCTGGGGACTATTTCAAGGCACTCGTCCTCAGCAAGTACCTTTGTACAATCAATGCTAGACCCCGTACAGACTCCTTTGCCGTCAATCCCTTGCCCCTGGGTCAGGCCACTACTGTCAGCAGCCGCCTTGCAGTAATTAATCTTGCAGCTTTACATACACTTACCCACCTGTGGTAGATCACCTCCTGACCATTCCCTCGGTCCTCGCTGTGGGTCTAGTTGTTCTCTCTCTCTCTCTCTCTTGCACCACCCCTCTTCTGCTGCTTCCTACACACCAGCTTCTGCTCACCCTCCACCCCTTCATCGAGAGAACCTTTGAACATGTCCATTAGGCATCGAAGCCAACACCGAATTAGGCCACACTCTTGAACCTCAAACTTCACCACCGCACGGACAATGCAAAATTGTTAATAATCCGCCACCATGGCCGACAGAAGCGGCATGTCCTCTTCGGACAACAAATTCCATGGAGTTTATGATGCCAATGCCCTCACTGTCATCATATGTTCGGCCCTGGCTCTCTACAACTCTCTTGAACTGGTGCTTCTCGTCTTTACCACCTTTACTGCCTATCGCGGCCTCTATTTCTGGTCCTTGGTTCTCGCCAGCTTTGGAATTGTCCCATATGTCCTCGGCTTCTCTATCGAGTACTTTTGCCTCTCCTACCTGGCCCTTGGAATAGCCATTGACACTGTTGGGTGGATTCTCATGGTCACTGGACAGTCTGTCGTGCTCTATTCTCGCCTCTGGCTCGTATTTGGTGGATCATACCCCAGGCTTCTCAAGGCCGTGAAATGGGTCATCATTTGCGACGGATTGCTATTCCATGGGATGACAACTAGTAAGTCATCTGGGAACTAGCTCAGTAACAAGTAACGTAGCTAATATTTTATGCTCCTAGTTGTCGTCTACGGTTCACACTTCAGTACCCATGCGAGTAACTTTGGCGTCGCATATGATTACATCGAACGTATACAGATGGTAGGCTTCTGTATTCAAGAATCCATCATCAGCGGCCTCTACATATGGAAAGCCCTCGATATCATCAGAGTGTCCGAGACGAAGCGGAGCCAGCGCTTGAGCTGGCAACTCATGGCAATGAACATCATCGTTATTATCTTGGACATTGGACTACTCACCATCGAATTTCTCAACTTCCATGTGCTCCAGCAGACATTCAAAGGATTTGCATACAGCATTAAGCTGAAGCTCGAGCTTGTCGTCCTGAACAAGCTTGTCGAGCTCTCCGGATCCTCCCACCACCGCGTAACTGCAATCACCGTCGGCGACACAAACGATTTTTTAGACCCAACCAAGACAGTCTGGGACATCACACGCTTCACCCCGGCCTTTTCCCAAAACATGCACAAACCTCCCAAATGGTTGTCTGATCTCGAGGAGTCTGGCATCCAACGGATCGAGAGTGCGTACTCCCCAACCGACAGTGCTTGGGTCCGCACCAAACGTAGCAGTACCATCATCTCCGACGACTATCTCCCCGATGGTGTACAGCCTGTGTCTACCCCTGCGGATCCCAGACTGGATGCGCGCGAAAAAGGCTCCGCGACGGACTTGTTGTATGCCGACGCTGTGCGCACAATGGCAAATCCGGGTTGAAGGACGCACGGCAAGAGGCTGTCAATCACCGAGTAATTGCGTCCTGCCTTGAGATTAAACTACATCAAGCATTGCTCAAAGCGAAAAATCACCTGCAAGATGAGACTCTTGTCCTCACGACAGAGGTAGAGGACAGGCCCCACGCATATTGGCTAGTTGGACTCGATCTATCCCCAGTCCCGATCCAGCATGCGACGTAGGTGACATTTGACATGTCCTCGATCGAGCTTCACCGACGAAAAGCCCGATATTCCGATCTTCCGGGCATTACGATAACCGAGCCCCGGCCTTCACAAAGGAACGGGGATTTAGTCAAGGGCGGCGGTCAATTGTGTGTAGAGCATGGGCCGAGCTATCGTCTTTGACCCCTTGGGGCGGACCATGTCTTTGGAAGAAGCCGCGACCTGGAACTATCTACACTAAAGATGACGGCTGTGTCAGAACGAACCCTGTTGATGGTCATGTGACGTTCTTTGCAGACTTCTACCCGATTCCATCTCCCTCTCCTCGTCTTCCGTATCAATACGAAAACCACACTTTGTGCTCCAGCTTTAAATTCGCGAAATGTGTGAGCTTGGCTTTTCGGCCTGATCCGCAACAAAATGCGCTTAGACCCACGTACCACAAATCTCGGGTCTCCTTTCCAGGCGTTAGGGGGAAGGGACTGGCCGATTATTCCCAAAGCTCGTTGCCCAGGCAAGGGCGTGGCATAATTATCCGACTTTCACGAAGCCATCGCCATCTGGCGGCATTATCCGACAAGACAGCGCCCCGCCCCAGTACGCGGCTCTCGGAAGAAAGCACGGATAGATCTAATATGCGTTCAGCATTGACAAACCTATGTACAAGGCGCGACTGCTCACATGTCTATACGTAACTACCCGCCGACTAATGACCGAACACGATCGGCGGGTCCCGGGAGGAGTTGGGAAGCATAGATCCACTGCATCCTACATACCGTACATACATACCTGTGCACATATACCCCTAATATTATTAGTATTATACCCACATATCTTTCTTTCTCTCCTTTTTTCACTCCTTACTATTGACTAAACACAGCGTACCCCATACAAGTAGAAGGTAAAAACTCCTCAGTCGTCGAAACACCAGTGACAGCAACAACGATGATGATGACGACGACAATGACGACGAAGACGAAGACGAAGACGAGTAAAGTACAGTATATACTATTATCCTATAATGATAATAGATCAAATATATCGCAAGGAAAAGGCAACTTTGAAATTGCAGAGCGGCGTTGACTAATATTAATTATTACAGGATTTTTTAATTTCATTGGCCGCATGTGGAAATGTATGTAATGACCGCTGACTAGCCACCCCTATCATTTGACCTGTGTCCTAGAAGACAATGGATAGATGGATAGAAAGAAAACTAATAATTATTCTATTGTAATCCAAGTGCGATGCCTGTGTTACATGTATATGTGAATAAGCCGTGGATAAGCCATGGATAAGAGGCATAGATAGGATGATAGGTATGTATGTAGGTAATTACCCATAGTAAAGCTCGGACCTCTAGGAGGCCACTAACCGCTTCATCTACCAACCACATATACATTCTACATACATGATAAAGCCCATTATCTAATTACATACGCAACCGTGTATATATCCGTATAACAGATCCATACATCCCATCCCTATATACATGCATACATATATACATACATATATACATACACCTACCTAGCCATAATACATCAGATAACAAATTCATCCATCCATCCATTCCATAGCATCCATATCGAAAACCGCTGCAAACGATGGATAGATACCAAAGACATGTTGCGTGATTCATTCACTATATACGCAGGTCTATTTGAACAAATCCAATCAAATCCAATCCAATCCAATCCAATCCAATCCAATCCAATCAGAACGACTAATTAATCAAGTCCATTTGCATTTATTATGCACCTGACCTGACCTGACCTAACCTAACCTAACCTGACCTGAACATACCAATAATTAATTACCCGAGAGAAGAAAGAAAAAAAGAAAAAGAAAAAGAAAAGAATATGGCGTCGATATATTATATATCGACCAAGGAAAGATGCGGGTTAGGCTGGCTGGCTGCCTACCTGCCTGTCTGCCTGCCTCTTCCCCGTTCGTTCATGGCTAGATTAGATGGAATGAGGCGGGGCCCAGGACCGACCTATCATCGTTGTTGTTGTTGTTGTTGTCGTTGTTGTCGTGAAAGTTGAAAAAAAACTATGGTGGGGGGTGGGGTGGAGACGATAACTATCGATGGCTATAGATCGAATCGCTCAGCAAGAAAGAGGAGAGAGAGAGAGAGAATGAACGAACGAATGAACCAAGGTCGAGCGAGCTGGACCGCGCTGCTCCACGGAAACGGCCGTTCCTTTTTTTTTTTTTTTTTCTCTCTCTCTCTCTCACAAGCTTTTCATAAAAGGGGGAATTATTATGTAAGGGTGATGCGAGGGGGTGGTTGGATTGGATTGGATTGGATTGGATTGGATTGGATTGGATTGGATTGGATTGGATTGGATTGGATTGGATTGGATTATATACATATGTACATGCATACGTCGTCGTCGTCGTTTTTTCGTTCATCATCATCATCACTGAAATATATTTGTTCATCACTTCTCCATTTTACCTTTTTTTTTCTTTTCTTTTCTTTTTCTTTCGCACGGTTTGAGTGCGTGCGTGCGCTGGCTGGCTCTTATGCGTTTGTTGTAGATATCTTTGATATATATATATATACATATGTACATATGTACATACATACATTGTCTTGCTTTCTCTCTCTCTCTCGGCTTGGCTTGGCTTGACTTCTCTTGCCTTGGTGCAGTTACAATAGTCCCGGATTTCCTTGGATTTGTTTGTTTGTTTGTTAGTTTGTATTCCGTTCCTTCTTCCTGGCTTTTTTTCTTTCTTTCTTTCGCATTCTTTGGGCGTGTTTGTGCTCGGATAGATATAGATATAGATGGATGGATAAGAGGTTTCGTGGTTGAGGAATATGGGATGGGACAGATAGGGCATAATGAGAATAAGCTACGGGTGAGTGGATGGATATTTTTTTTTTTTTTGGGGGGGGGGGGGGGAGTTAAAACCTGTGCTCGAGTTTTTATCGCTTATTGTTGTGGATCTTTCTATCTTTCTATATCTCTCTCTTTCTCTCTCCCTCTCTCTCTCTCTCTCTCTCTGTGCACATGTATATTGTGTTGTACCGAGTTGGTCCTGACCGAGTTCTTGGAAATGGATATATATGTTTTGGGAGGTTGGGCTGGGTTGGGCTGGGTTGTGTTGGGTTGGGGGGGGACATATGTTACGCTACTTGGGTGGGTTCTCAATATACTTCTACCGCGAAAACCTTTCTCATCAGTTTTATTTTGTTGAATCATGGGTATAACTTTGGTTTTGGTTACTTTTCTTTCCAATCATATAGCTAGATATTGGCCAATGATTCTGATTCTGATTCTTCTTCTTCTTCTTCTTCTTCTTCTCTTCCTTCTTCTTTTCCTTCAACCATATATCTAGATATTGGCGCCAATGAAGAGAGCGCACTTACGCGGCATTTTACATTCTTGCGCGGTTTTTCCGTGTCTCGCTCCTCGATAGAGACCCAAGAGGGAGGTCTGGTACGGACAGGACAAGAGGGTATGTACGCATCGATTGCTCCTGCTGCCTTGTTGGTGCCACTACCTACGGCGGCAACTGAACACCACCACCGGTGCGCATCCACTTTCACCTTTGGTTACTGAACCCGCCTGGCCACGGAAAAGCTTCACAGGATGGCTCGTCTGGCCAGCTCTAGAACCTTTATTACTTATTACTCTTGTTTCTTCATATCTCTGCTTGGTTGGAAGTGGACTAAGACAACTCACCCTTTTATAACGATTTAAAAGCCTCCCGAGCTTCAACACACACTCTCACACACACACACACACTCTCTCTCTCACTCTCACAAACACACCTATTTCTCTCTTCATGCCACCGAAAATGGTCAACGTGCGTGGCTCGTCCCGACCAGCACCGCCGTCTCGCGCAACCCAGCACAGCAGCACCTCTACGAAGAACAGATCGATGACGGACGGGTATGATTTCGCTTCACCACAAACCTTCTCAGAGACGGGAGCTAGCGACTATCCAGCAGTCTTCATGGAAGTTCGTAATCCTTTTCCGCGTTCCTTCAATGAGACGATCGTAAGCCGCCTTCAAATGTGCCAACGCAATGCGTACGAAGCCCTCCGCGCTGCCTCGGATGTCGCTACGACGGATCCCGTGCTGCTCCCCATGTCGTACGGCGAGGCGGCCCAGCACACTGAGATGGGATTCGAAGTCACAAACACAGACGCAGACGCAGACGCAGACGCAGACGCAGACGCAGACGCAGACGCAGACGCAGACGCAGACGCAGACGCAGACGCAGACGCAAACGCAGACGCAGACAAGGAAGAGAAAGAGGACGAGACAGAAATGGGAAATGGGAGTGTGGGAGACCACAATATCGGTATGCGTTTATCGTCCATATTCGTATGAATTTCCACTAACGAAGCTCGTGAGCAGATGGCTTTACTGCCAATCAGTCGATACAAGAGCAGGAAAAGAAGCAAGTGCGACAGAACTCACCAGGTAGTGTCTCCCGACCCCCCACCCCTCCCCCAAAACGACTGTTACTCATATGTGCCCAGACATCTACGATACCCCTACTTCACCAACCCAAATCCTTAACCATAAGGTGAAGATAGCGTTGCGCAGATGGCAAGAGGCTAACCCGCAAATCCGCCACAAGAAGAAAATACCGATGCCGACATTACCGGAGATGCCCAAAGAGGATGACGAGGTGGAGTTTATGGCGTTAGCCGCGCAAATATCTATAAAGAAAGACGTGGTGGCGGACGAATGTCAAAGACGACGCATGCGTGTTACCCAAGGTAATCTACCTGTGTTCTTTGAAGTGCCCAACGAAGGGGAGTACAGGTTGTAATGAGAATATGTCCACCGAAGGCACGTGAAGCCAAGACGATAGCTGTGAGGGCTTTCTGGACGACTATTTGGGGACAAGGTAGATAAATGTGTTGCTTCGATCGTTGGATAGAGGGTTGGTGTGTTGTTTGTTGAAGCTGTACCTGCCGTACTGCATGTCTTCTTCGACGGTGCAGCTTCCCCCATTGGCGTACTTTTCTGGACATGTAGAATATCAACACGTTCCCAAGACACACTTCTAGTCAAGAAGTCAGTAGGAATGACACTATAGATCCTACATTCAACAGTAATGTCTCGTGCGAATGGGTCAACTTACTTACTCGCAATAAAGCAGTCAGGGTCACTGCAGATGTCCGTAACCAATGTCTGATATGCACTTCCACGCACACAATGCAGCGCCACCAGACAGCTGTTACATTCCACCGTATGTACCATACACCTACTACCGCTGGGGATGGGGATGGGGATGGGGATGGGTTCGAGATGAAGCAGATGCGGAAGACTTGGAGGATTTAGAGACATGGTCCGAGATGCTTGCATGCCTGAGCATGGAAGAAAGAGAGTGGGTAGATGAAGAAAATAGGCAGAAATTGGAACGAGAGACTCTTTGCTGGAAAAATGCCCAGTTCGTCCAGTCCTTGAGCCGATGGATAAGTTTGTGCGGTCGAGGGCGTTTTGCCCAGGTATTGAACGGCAGATACGGAGAAGGAGATACTGAGTGCGGGAAATCCTTCTGCGTGTCTAGTGATGATGGTCTCCATCATATGCCACCGAGACGAATACGAGTCAGCAAGAAGGATATCGGGAATGGCACGTTGTGATGTGCTGGTGTTGGGCAGACGACATGTTCGATTAAGAGTCCGGAGGATACCCGCTCCCTCTCAAGTGCCAGCCCACGCTTTTTCAACACCACGACCAAATTTCTGCACAAGGCGACACGTCTGCAAATCTTGGTTCGAAGCGACAGCACTACTTTGGTTAATTAGTCGGATGCCTCTTTCGAATAACGCTGGTGATGCCAATCTATACTTGTCAAACTCGATGAGGATAGGTATCTATCTACACGTGGAAAGTGGGTAATAAATAATTGAAGCACCCCAGGGGCGTTTTGAGATTTCAGTCCAACACCGGGAGTTGATGGCTGAGGCACGCATTAAGATGGAAAGGGATAACATGTTGGAGAAGACTGCTCGTGTAGCGGTTAAAAGCCCCGTATGAGACTGGACGAGTTTCGGATTCGTTTTCGCGAGAACACGTCTTCGTTTAATAATACTATAATACGTGGGTGCGCAACAACCCTCCCAATTCGAGTATCAAAGGGCAACCTCCTTGTGAGGGGGGCAATGGAAAATGTCATGGGATTTGGGTTCTTGAGGAGGTTTTGATGGAAGAAAAATAATAGATGGGATGGAGCAGTTGTAGATGAGGTTGATGATGGCTAGTTGGTAGAATGTGGTCTGTGCACGCCCTTCATATGTAGGTAACACTGTAACAGGTATCTTGTACAAACGCCACAACAACACCAACGGTCAATGCCACGGATATGTAAAAGATGTGCACCTTTTTGTATGTACGGGAAATGGGAAATAGGAAATACTCCGTGGTTATACTAATTACCGTTATACGTCTCACCCGTCTTTGACCATCTTGGCAAGATCATCTAGCCGCTGTCACTCGTCGCAGGTGCAAAGGCAGGGTAACCCCTGGGTATCAACTGTGTCTCAGCACGGAATCCGTACTAATCTCATCCCTCACAACGCCAGCATCAAAAGCTCGCTCTCGTCCTGAGGAACATAGATTTTCCCAGACAAAACTGCATTTTACGCATTGCAAAGGCTCCCCCCCCCCCGGCCCCGATCTTCCTACCTCGCTTCTTCGTTTGCTTCTCGCACGCCTCCGTACCCCTTAACGCCCACCCGTATTCTAATCGACCTATTTTATATTTGTATTACTTTAACCAAGTTTGATAGCGGGTCCGACATCTCTCTTTTCTTCCAGTACTACTGCTACTGCTACTGCTACTACTATATACCCATATACGACCAACCTTTTTGCCTTTTTGCTATATCGTATAGGAAATGTGGACGGCTAGTCGCGCTCCTTCTCGTCCTTCTCGCACTTCTTCCACTCACTCGGTTGGTTCTATTCATTCTGTCCAAGCTACGAGTCGACCGGTTTCCATGATTTCTCCCCATATCCAGCGCCGTTCCACAGGATACGAATCAGACGCCTCGAGCGACATCACCGACGACGAGCTGGGTATGCAGAGCTTCCCCGCTGTACCGAACAACAACATGCCAGCCATGTGGCAGACACAGCGCCACAACTCCGTCTCACGCCTCAGCCAGAAGTTCGCCGCAAACACCAATGTTGCCGAGATTGTTACGCCGCCACTGAGGACACAACAACAGCAACAACAACAACAACAACACCACCGACCGGAACCTGTCGAGAATTCGCCTGATGATGACTCGCACTCTCGTGCCTCCACTCTAGGAGGCGAAGAGGACTACGAATTCCCGGAGAAGACACCCACCTCCTTACCCCGAGCTCCCCAGATGGAGTCATTCCCCAAACTGGATCACCTAGAGGAAGGGTCCGCTCCCGCTCCCGCCCCTGTATCCCATCATGTCCCCGGACCTCTTGAGTCCCAACTAGCAGCCCTGATGACCAAGCTTGTCTTCATGGAGCGCGAGAACCCCGTCGTCTCCGTCACACCCGATGACTACAACGAGATGAAGGCCCGTCTGCAGGCCCTCGAAGCGGAAAAGAAGACGTGGCACAAGCGCCACGAAGCCCTCTATGCCCTCCGCGACGAGGACGTGGAGAACAACATCAAGATCCGGGGCATGCTCGCCAAGGCACGCCGCGACCTCGAGGCCATGACCAAGCTCCGCGATGAGGATCTCGTCAACGTACAGGTAGTCCGCTCCAAGCTCTCGGATGCCACGAGGCAATTGGAGCGCCAGCAGGGCCAGAGCGGACGTGCGAGTCCGCAAAAGACACGACCAGGAAGCATGATCATGGAGCGCAGGGGCACTCTGGATCTCTTCGCCGTTGCCAAGGCCGCTGCCCTCGAACAGCGCGCCCTGGAGCTCGAGAAGAGGAACGGCGATCTCATGGGCCAACTCGAGTCTCTCAAGGGTGGCTCGAGCATCGACGACCTGAACCGTATGACTGCACACAAGGCCTGGAAAGACACCGTCACCGATATGGAATTCAAGCTCAAGGCCAAGGACGCAGAGATATACAAACTACGGACTAACGCTGTATCAACAACCTCCATGTCGGCCGCCCCGTCCGGCCCAGTCCCAGCAGCCGACTGGCACCGCCTAGACGCCGTGCACGAGGAACACGCGAGCTACCGGGAGAAGGTCGGCGGCAGAATGCAAGCACTGCGGTCAGAAAAGGAGACTCTGCAGAAGGAGCTGCACCGCAAGGAGGACGAGAACTACGCGCTCGAAGCCAAGGTACAGAGCCTACAGCGGAGACTCAACATGGTCATGTAGTTAATCGACGAGGGGAGCTGCGAGAAGGTGGACGGACACTGGACGAGCTTCGGGGGAGTGAAGAGCGGTCAAGAAGGGAGTGAAGAGCGGCTGTGAACTTTGCACTTTGTGATAATTCCATGATACCTAGTTACCCGTACCCATTGCCAGATCAGAGCTGGGTTTGAAGAGACGACGAAAGATTGACGATTGGAGTTTGGGTAAACTTCTTACTAGAGGGAGAAGGGAAGGGGATGGGGTTCGATATCCCACAATATTGTTTTTTTTTTTTTTTT
>MU005770.1:1250924-1316304 GCA_010093715.1 Pleomassaria siparia CBS 279.74 | reverse complement strand
TAGCTCGTTAGCTAGCGAATAAATACATCGAGAGCCTCGGCGTGGTTCTTTTCTTTTTTTCTTTTTTTTTCTTTTTTTTTCTTTTTCTTTTCTTTTCTAGTCTGAAACCCCGACTCGTTGTGCTCAGTGAGCCATGGTACTTGGGAGTTCAAGTTAATTCATATCGTCTACCTACTCATCAATAGGGAAAGGGGGAAATGACAAATCTTTATTCTATTCTTTGATATTTTCCCACTACAAACTCAAATAGTCTCCATGTATATCATCGAAAGAAGCCATAGGTGATCCTATATCTATTTCCATCGTGGAGAAGACATGAAAGAGAGCCAATGATACCCAGCATGGATGAGAAGGACAAGGACTATGTCCAACGGCGATGGGACGTTTTCCCAAGGACCTAGATAGAATGAATGGCGGGAAAAGTACAAGGAAAGGGAGGGAAGAAGCAGAACAAGACGGTTAGATGATCACATCCTCCGTGTGGAGCTCATCCAATGAGCGTCGCCTGGTCCTTAGAATTCCAAGTTGGCCTCGGCCATCTTTTGTTTCTTCGCGAGAGGCTCATCGGTCCCCTCCTCCTCGTCCTCGTCCTCTTCCTCTTCCTCTTCCTCGTCCTCCTCGTCCTCTTCCTCTTCCTCGTCCTCGTCCTCGTCCTCCTCGTCCTCTTCCTCGTCCTCCTCGTCCTCCTCCTCGTCCTCCTCCAGGGGCTCTTGTTTAACTTCCAGGGCATGGTCCTCGTCCTCCTCCTCCAGGGGCTCTTGTTTAACTTCCAGGGCATGGTCCTCCTCCTCCTCCTCCAGGGGCTCTTGTTTGACTTCCAGGGCATGGAACGCATACTGCAAATTTGCCATCTGTGCGTCCCAATCCTGAAGCTGTGCCCTGAGGCAGTCTCGGATCTGGCGGTCGTGAGACGTGAGCTCGTAGTCCTGGACGAGATGCTCGCCGATGTGCTCATCGAACAGGTCGAAGTCCAGGACCAGTTCCGTCATCAAGTTGGCGAAAGTAGTTTGTAGGTGGCGCTTCGCCGACTTGCGAACTTCCTTGGAGATGCGGTCCAGGAGGGTGTGGCAATTGTCGTCCGCATCTCTCATGGCCGCTTCCAGACGGATCTTCTGATTGCCCAACCAGTTGCTCTGTTCTGGCATGCTGCTGACCTCGTCATAGACGTTCGCGTTGACCTTGACTAGCATGCAGCGTATGTCTGTTTCCGTAGTGGCATACTGATATGTCGCATTGACGGCGTCGTTCAGTAGACCCTCTGTGCGCCTGGCCTGTACCAAGACCATCCTTTTGCACTTCTTCCATTCTTTCATTGCAATCTCTTTGTGCGCCCGAGTCAGAGATGAGTGCAGGATGACAGTTGACACTGCCTCACATTCCTCGGCGGTGCTCTTCTCCAGCTGTCTCGCGAATGAGGTAACTCCCTGGGTCATCTTCGCTTTCCATGTGCTCATATCAGGACGAAGCTCTTCGGAGAGTTCTTCATTCCAATTGATCTTTGCGAAGGCGGGTACCACTCCGTCTTTGTTCTCTTTCCGATACTTGCGCGCCACGGTTTTTGCCACTATGCCGTGCTCTCTCAACAATTTCCGATATGTGCTCCAGTGCGAATCAACGCCCCAATCGTGGACCTGCCCGTTGATGGCAATCTGTCTGTCCTCTTTCAGAGAGCTGTCCGTCCACACTGGCAATATGCTGTAATCGAGAAACTTCTTGAAGGCGGACTGATGCTTGTTCATCAAATTAGCCACGACATCTTTGAACTTTGGCCGGAGAACGACGTAGGCATTGTCCTTGTTTTCGTGGTGCACAATCCGGCGCACTTTGTCCAGGAAATACGGGAGCTTCTGGAAGACGTGATCTCGATAGGCATCCCAATTTCCTTGCGCTGTCAGTCCAAGGAGGAATTTTCTCAGTGCGGGAATTCCGGTGCTCTGGGCCGTCAAGATCGGCCTGTCCTTTTGGTGGCATTTTAGCCAATCGAGGTACATTGATGCTGATATGGAAAAGACATGGATGGGATCTTTGTCTTCGTCCTCAAATTTATGTCTCATAGCCTCTTCCGCCTCTTGCGCGCGTTGTCCAACAAAGGCAAGCTGAGCTTGCTGGATAAGATACTTCTCTCCATAAGTCTGCAGTCGTTCGAGTTGTTCCACTAGTTCATTGAACTTTTCTACACTCCCATCATCGTTGTCGGCTTCAATTTGCACGGTCTGACGTAGAACTGCGTGAAGTTCTGCAGAATGTTCCATGTATTCTCTGATAAGAGGGAATGGATGGGTTGCGTTCTTCTGAATCTCCGTTTCGATGGAGTGAGTGTCGACGAAATACTCCTAGAAGGGTATTAGTCTTTGTTGGCAGCTGAAAAAAACCAGAAACCTACATCTTTTTTCGTCAAAACCAGTATAATGTTCTTCGCACCATGGGCTCTGATACCTTGTCTGATATTCTGATCGAGGCCCTCATCGGTTGTGACGCGGTCGGATCTCGCAACATGGATCTCGCAACCCGCCTTTCGTCGAGTAGCGTTGGTGGCCGCGGTCCGGCTTTGATTCAGATCCCCAAGACCTACTCCCAATAAGATTATCGTTTTAGTTTTAGGGTAGTGGATAGTCTTTACCTGGAAGGTCGACAAGGACAACGCCCTCCCTTGACAGTGCTGAACCCAAATGTACGGACACATCCTGCACGATAGCCCACAATGCCGGGAGAGTATCTTGCTGAGCCATGTAAGTTTCGATTTTTTCCATCAATGTATCGATGTCCATGTCCTCGAACGAAACTTTCTTGTCTTCGCCTGCTCCCGTTTCCGCAATCCGGGCATGTGCCATCTTCATAGTCGCACTCAGCAATGCTCCATTCCGGATGTTCGAAGCTGTCAGGAGCCCTTCGAGCTCCGACTTAGCTACTGGGTCATTTTCCGTGTTGAAGACAAGGCGGAAGAATTCGACTGCAGTTGCCGCTGCACGCGCCTCTTCGTCATGGTAGAGTGAATCTACATTGGCCGAGAAGTGGAAATGATCATATCGGCGGCTGTGCTCTCGGATGATCTCGTCCAGGTAAAGATCATCCATGAATGCCACAGCGGCATCGTACTTGTCCTCGAGGTCACCGACTCCAGGCTTGTTTAGATACTTGATCGCCGATGCTGTGCAAGCTGCGCCTCGAGCGGAGGTCTTGGAGAGATTTCGGCGGTTTTGAAGAGCGTTTATCATGAGGCTCTTACCCATACCTTGCTGCCCGACAATAGCAACCTCTTTTCCGGTCGAGGCAGCAACTTCGAGAACCCCATTTGCGGCCTTTAGAACTGAGGACAGCTCTTTGTCTACAGATCGGGCAGGTGCTAGTAAAGCAATGACTTGCTCCGCAATACCACGGGTTCCGTCATCGACAGCTGTTTTGTTCAATCTGGACCATGGATGGTCAGGGAGGGTCTCTTGTCCTGGATTGTAAGCCGGTGGACCTGTCGCAAACCTTTTCTTCAGAGAGGTTGCTGCAAGGTTCTTGTCCTGATCGCCATTCCATTCCTCGAATGATAGCACTGGGATTTGCTCTGCCATGTTCAATTTTGTTTCTGCAGTACTTTAGCTTATTTCATCCTTAGTGAAGTTGTTTTAGGCATACCAAAACGTGGATCATGCTCCAGGCGAAGGATAAGGTGTCAGATTCTAGTTGTTGGGGGTGAGAGGGTAGGGAACTAGAAGATGAGGAAGTAGAGACGCATTAGAAAGGCAAAGAGGTGATAGAGGAGCAGGAAGTATGAGGAAACGTTGCCGGAAGTAAAGTGAAGGAGAAAGGATCTCGAGAATGGATGGAGCGTTTAGATGGCCAAGGCTAGACTATAGACGTAGACCGGTGAGAAAGATCCTGGTCGAGCTGAGGTGTTAGAGTGATGCAGTGGAGAGGAAGAGCAGGATACTCTCTCTATACAAGGCGTAGTAGAGGACATTAAATTAAGTCAGTAAGAGAGATCTATCTTATAGAAAATACTGATGTGTGTGACGATACCGGTATCAAGTAAGACGAATTGGCAGGTAGGAAGATGTGGGTGAGAGAACTCATGATGTTGGGAAGAGGAAAAGGTGAGACACCATCACTCGTCAAGTAAGAAGATGTAGATTTTGACATCATGATACGCAATAGATGAAGGTAGAAGATCAGCGTGGTTAGCCTGACGTACTACGAGTAGTACTTCTGGTAACGTAGCAGTTATGTAAATTGTATTAGAAGTAGCAGGGGCGTCCTACGCTACTTCTAGTTAGGGTAAATAGAAATTAAGCTGTAGTATAGTTAACTACCGTAGCCTGTAGGGTGCCTATTAGGAGACCTATTAGGGGCTGTTTACAGATTACGTGTGCAAATCACGTGTGCAAATCACGTGCAGCTGTATTGTAAATATTATCTACTATTCTAGAGTCATAATAGTTACAGATTATATACTACTACCTTCTTGTCTACTCTTTTGTATAGAGGTACTGCTAGCTTAAGACGTTACAATACCTACTTTACTCTGATTATACTGTAGTACGTTAGGTTAGTCACGTTATAGAAGATAATACCTACCACGTCGCACCCTTCTGTTAGACTAATATACGGTTAGACTTAGTCTAAGCAGTGTCTCTACAGAGTTATAGCGGTATCTTCTATTACAGGTGGGGGATTTAATACTACTTTAATTTCACAAAATTACTTTTATAATTTTGTTATTTTAAATCTCTGGCGTATACACGAGAAGTGACACAATGTGTTACTTCTATCTATTCCATCTAGTCTTTTCTTACCTGGTATCTGAGTTCGACATTAGATCTTTCATTTCTTATCGACGATCGCTGCTTCGAGGATTTGGGACTGTTTTCTTTTTTGAAACGCCACGTGACGCTTCATCCCTCGTTAGATCCTTTTAAAGTTTGGATACGATGAGTCATTCAAAAACTCTTGTCCGACTGATTTATATCTGTACGATTTGTGTTGTGACTCATCTACATTGCCTATCAGGTTCCCAATGTGCCGCTTCGATGTTCCTGACGTCAGGCATAAGGCGACCAGGCAACTGCACCACCTTAAGAGCACAGCCTTCTCCCCTTTTCCATCTCTGAATTCATCTCACAAATACCAATACAATCCCAATCAACACTCTTCTATTCATTCCTACTCATTCCTACTCATTCCTACTCATTTCTCTTTCACGACGCTCATCGCATCTTATATAACATCATATCGCCAAGGTTCACTATGGTTCACGTCTGCGGTTGTCATTACAACGATGTCGTACGCGGTACTTACCAGCGTATTTATCTGCCACAAGTGAAGCTTGACGCCCATGTCACTGTCTTCTCCACTGCGTCCCGGACCACTCTAAAGCAGACATTCGTCAATACTTCCACGAACAAGCCTCTTGGCGATATCAGGTGAGTGCTTTCATCATACTTGGACAGGCCCGGTGCTCCGAGACTTCTATTGAGAACATTATCCGCAACCAGTCGAATTTACTGCGAGGGTAAATTGATCAATTGTCCCGCATCATAGCCGTATCAATCCAGATCCGACCGCTTTGCATTTCCATCGACTTTATTCCTAACCGAGTATGTTAGATACTCCTTTCCTCTCTTTGATAATGTCAGCGTTGTCGACTTTAAGTGCGAGATAGGCGATCGGACTATCTACGGCCTTGTCAAAGAGAAGGCGGAAGCTCGTAAAACCTATAAGGAGGCCAAGGAACGCGGTGAGAACGCTGCTCTTCTGGAACAGCTACCCGATGCTGCAGATGTCTTCACTACCTCTGTCAGCAACATCCCGCCTGGTGCATCCGTAGATGTTACGATCACATACGTCCAGGAGCTCAAACACGATGCCGAGGTTGATGGGATTCGCTTGACGATGCCTACATCCATTGCTCCACGATACGGATCTTATCCAGGTAGGCTTATGGAGTCGTCCCCTGTGAATGTTTCCAAGGGTCTCTCCATCACAATCGATATCAGTATGGCCGACGGTATACCAGTCAGGAAAGTTATCTCTCCATCTCATCCCATCGAGGTCTCGCTGGGATCGCTCTCTACCAGCACTGTGAACGAGGATTTGTCTATATCCCAGGCATCCACCACACTCGCTCTGGGTACCACAGAGCTTGAGAAAGACTTTGTCCTTCAGATCGTTGCAAAGGATATTGGAATTCCTCAAGCGATCCTGGAGACGCACCCCACGCTGCCTAATCAGCGCGCACTTATGGCTACTTTGGTACCCAAGTTCAACCTCAAATCACAAAAACCTGAGATTGTCTTCATCGCCGACCGTTCAGGGTCGATGGGTGGAAATATTCCGACTCTCATCTCTGCGCTCCACGTCTTCCTCAAATCAATCCCTCTTGGATGCATGTTTAATATTTGCTCATTTGGTTCACGGCACGAGTTTCTTTGGCCGACCAGCAAACTATACGATCAGGACACCCTCATTGAGGCCATAGATTACGTCGACAAATTCCAGGCAAATATGGGTGGAACGGAAACTTTACAGGCTGTACAGGCAACTCTTGGGACCAGACGAAAGGAGATGTCGACAGAGCTCATTCTTCTTACCGACGGCGATATCTGGCAACAAGCTCAGATGTTCGAGTACGTTGAGAAAGAGACGAGTGGTGGAGACATCCGCGTGTTCCCCATCGGCATCGGAGGTGGCGTCTCAAGCGCTCTCATTGAGGGCGTCGCTCGGGCAGGCAGAGGCTTCGCGCAGATGGTGGGGAATAACGAGAAGCTAGACGGCAAGATTGTTCGCATGCTCAAAGGTGCACTTTCCCCCCATATTACCGACTACCAGCTTTCTGTCCGATACGAGGACAACAGTGTCGATAGCATCACTGAAAGCCTTCAGCTTAATCTGAACCTTGATGAGGCTGAAGTCGGAGCTGGAACTGGAAGCACTGGGCCGGATTCAAGCACATCTTCGAACAGGCCAGTATTACTCTATGATCCTGAAGCCGAGGAGGAGCACCCCAAAGCCAATGAATTGGATGAGCTTGCCAACCTTCCGAAACTTGATCGACCGAAAATCCTGCAAACACCAAAAGAGATTCCAGCGCTGTTCCCCTTCAATCGTACGTGCATCTATCTACTCATGTCGCCGGAGACATCCCATCTTATCCCGACAAGCGTCATACTGAAAGCCACGTCGCCCCAAGGACCCCTCAAGCTTGAAATCCCTGTTCAGATCAGAAAGGAGCCAGATACAATGATTCACCAGCTAGCAGCTCGGAAAGCAACCCGAGAGTTAGAGGAAGGTCACGGCTGGATATCTGACGCCAAGACAAAGGACGGTATACTTCTGAAGAGCAAACACCCAGCCCAGTATGCTCTGCTACAGAAACGTGAGGCAGTTCGTCTGGGTGTTGAGTTTCAAGTTGGTGGGAAGCATTGTTCATTTGTGGCTGTCGAGGCTAATGAGGCGGAAATCACGAAGAAGCGGAAGATGACCTTCGAAAAGTTCATCGATAAGAATCCGGCTACTGGGAAGAACACTGTAGAACTGGAAGACTGGGAAATGGTTGAGCCAGAGCTGCCAGAAACTGCCCGCGAAGGACGTAAATTTAAATATTCGGGTTCCGGTGAGTACCTCATGTCTGTTTCTTCTTCTGACTTACAAGAAGATGGTACAGGTCCGCAAGTTCATCGTAACCGCACAAATCAACCCGCCCGTAAATCAACAGGAGGCAAAGCCCCTCGCATGCAGCTCGCTAGCAAAGCTGCTCACGAGTCTGTGCCGTTTCTGCGGAAGGCTAAGAAAGTCAAGACAGATGCTAACACCTCGCCAGCACCAGCTAGCTTCATAGACGTGAGTGCTGAAGCAGAGGAGGAGAAGAATGAAGAGGGTAATACGCCTGCACTGAATACACCCTTCGAAATGGATTCTAACGTCGGCAATGCAGAGGACTCAATGGATTGTTCTGACGATAATATGGCGTGCGGGCTTTTAGATGATCCATCCACCAACTCGGCGGCCGAAGCGAAGGATGAAGAAACGCTCCTCAAGCGTCTCATCAAACGCCAAACCTTTGAGGGATCATGGACTCGCGACAGTCTGCCATGCGGCACCATGAGCATTTCCGGCGAAGATGCACGTACCTCTACGCAGAAACTGGTTGCGGCTAATGCTGGGCTTGACGAAGAGAAGGCTGCAACGGTTCTAGCTACTTCAATAGTCGTCCTTTTCCTTGAGGGGAAGTTGTCAAGCGAGGAGGATACTTGGGAGTTGATCGTCGAAAAGGCGAGGGAGTGGCTTAAGAATATGGTCACGGCTGATGTGCTTGCGCAGGTGTGGGAGGAAGCGAAAAAGATTGTTGGCGTTTGAATGGTAGTTAAAAAAAAGTGGTCGGACTGGGGTGGAGTCATGAGAGATGTCAGTATACGGCCTACTTTCGAGGGTTTGGTTAAAATGTCTGAATACTGTCATTTCCGACCTCGATGATTAGAGGAGAGCGGAGAATATGCAAGTACTCAAGTAAGGTCACAGTATAGTACAAATTATACATACTTCATATCGATCTACCATGACACATTGACATGTATGATCGGGTATATATATGAACGACAGAAGAATCCCATTGCATTGATGCTAGTATGTCCTTCCTCCTCATGTCACGTAACTTCTAGGGCGGGGCAACTCCACCATCGCCACTGCCCGAGGTAGCAGTAAGATTCACACCCAGGGTAACATATCCCACCATACCATTCGTAACATCTACACCATCCAGCGCCTCGATTTGAAGTACAGGGTTCCAACCGCTGGCACTCTCGTCAGGATAGACCATGTCAACATCATTGGTTGTCCTGTTAATCTGGGTATGGCTGACATAAGGCTCCAAGGCCATAATATGGTCCAGCAGTGGCTTCAGTGGTCAGAACGCAAGTGTCGTTCTGGATGGTCGAGTAGTGAGGCGACTCGGTGGTAATGTTGACACTGGAGTCGCGGGGGACAAGTGCTTGACGTTTGGCCAGAGAACGCTTCTTGCGAGCCATGGTGAAAGCACCGGCTTTGCTAGCACGTCGCTTGGAGATGGATTGGTGCTGGGCCACCTCTCGGGCAGAGAGATCATGGTGCGGGTGAGCCGCAGCTGTGAGGACCATGCCCAAGGCAAGGATAGTGGACGTAACACGCATGATGAATGA
This sequence comes from Pleomassaria siparia CBS 279.74, assembly GCA_010093715.1. Lineage (NCBI taxonomy): Eukaryota > Fungi > Ascomycota > Dothideomycetes > Pleosporales > Pleomassariaceae > Pleomassaria > Pleomassaria siparia. The sequence goes on along the minus strand of MU005770.1, from coordinate 1,307,146 downwards.
CTGGATGGAACGAGAAACAAATCTTGTCCAATGAGTGAGTGTGTGAGTTGGGGTGAGGAAACAAACTACAAACTGGATCTTCTGCTCTTCTTGTACAACGTCTGATCTCTTTCCCCTTTCCCCTCATTTCCTTCAGAGGGGGGGGGGGGTTAGTTAATACCCAATGTGTTCAAGCACTCGTGGAAGATATGACGACGCCTCACAGGTACCAACATTCACACGCCCGCTGTGGTATCATGTACCCGATCAGTGCATACAGGGATGAGGTCAAGGCAAGCCAAAACTATCTATTATCGAGTACCTTGCACCAATTTAAAAAGCATTCAGCTGCTGATCCATCACGTTCTTTACCCCCTGCTTCGTTAGAAACAAGCAAGTAGGAGCTTTTGATGCTATAGCCACCGCCCCGACCATGTACATAGTACATACAACACTCCTTTCGCGTGGCACCCTAGTTCACGGATAGTAGCCTCGTCGTGGAATTATTAACGGGAGGCACCGTGGCCAACGGGTGATGTGCGGAGTTAATATCCCCTCGGTAATGAGCATAGGTAGGGCCGTGAGCTAACGGGTACATATGTAGTGTAAATATCCCCTTACAGGTAGTATGCAGAGTTATAGAAGAGGCAGTTCTGTAGAGCAGAATATTGTTATACTGCTATGTGCGCTAGTTGTGCACAGCGCTATGTGTGTAGAGCTAAAATTTGCTACTACTGTACCCATATAACGCGCGCAACCAACAAGAAGAAATAGGTTTAAAAAAAAAAGTTCAAACCAAGTTGTGGGCGGATTTTGCGGTCCTTGTACTAGCAGTTTTAGCCCTTGCAGGGGGCTTGTTAGGGAAATCACCCAAGCCAACCTATATGTAAGATAGTCACTGATTAAAGACGTATGTTTAACGTTGATGATGGACAACTGAAGATTCATTGGGCCGAAACGGGTAAGGCAGTGGAGAAGAGTTGGTGCGTGTGGCCTTGGACATTCGCGTCCAAAGAGCATAAAAGTCTAATCGACGTTAACAGGGCTGTTTGCATGCAGGGACGAGGAATGTTCACGTGGTTATACGGAATAGGGCTAGGGGTATGGGCCAATGGGAACTCAAGAAGCACCTACAAGGCTTGAGCTGTACATGTACATGTACATACGCGTCCTCCCTCTGTGGCGTAGAAGCGTTGAAACGGCGTCAAGGTGGGCCATGGAAATTCTTGTTGCGATTTCGAAAAGCTTGAAGACAGCGTAAAGTAAAGGGGTGTGGCGAAGCAAACGAAGCCTATTTAAGGCCCATGATACCCTTTGCAACTTTGTACGGAGTAGAATGTTGAAAGCGTACGTAAACCAGGGGCCCCATGTCCTCTGGTATAGCTACAGGTGTGTGACATTCAATAACGATATAGCGTAACCAAGATCTATACACATTGGTGAGCAATTAGCTAGCGATAAGCGTCAGTATATGCCGATCTGATCACCAAATCTGCATCTTACAAAGGTAGCCTTTACAAGGATAGAAGCGAGGGAAAACACAGGCTAAGACATATATTTATAGTCCAAGTTTGATCCGAAAGCGCCAACAACAGACAAGGTCAAGTATTACCATTCTAGGACCGATAACCGGTTTCAGACCTCTCGACCTCGACCCAGCCGATGTGCTCCTGTAGGTATTAATCTAGGTAGCCAAATTCAATTGTGGAAACAAGAAGCCTCGAGATGGATGAAGTGACGATAAGAAAAAGACAATGGTGTTCTAATTTTGGTGTTCCAGTCCATAGCGAGATCGCACCCCAACCGTTTCCAGCTAGCGTCAAACGGTCATACGTCCCACGTCACAAGAGGTGGCGCACGGGCCAGTGCGTGGCGCTGTTCACGCTGAGCCTCCAGTCCAGTCATCAACAACCAAAGGGCCGAGGAACCACAACATCACTCCATCTCTTCGACATGATCATTATAACATGCCTTCGCATGCGTTTTGGAAACTCTTCACCAAGCCGCTCATCTACTTCGCTGTATTTGTCCAGCTAGTCTACATCGCCGGAGTTGTGAGCTCATCGTTTGGTTACTCCCTATTCCGCGGTTCCGATCCTAGGCAACACACAACAACAACAACACCATCGCTTTCATCTCTACCAACGCACGATGGTGTGCTGGGTGTTCCCGAGATATCCAAGTTTGGGCCAAAGACCCTCTCGTTGAGCCATGTGTTCCATCATGGAGCTGGCCAACCAGGTCCACGAGTGCGCCGCTTAGACATATATCCCGAGAGAGCCCTCCATGCTGCCGCATTATCCAACTTCGGTCCCTTTCCCATCAAGACCTCGCCAGTCCGGATCGACCGACCCTCCATCCGAAAACATGAATCTCAACATCCCATCTCACCCTACTGGATATCGGAGGACTTCCAAGGCCCAGACATTGAAGACAAAATGACCATTATCAGCTTTGCCAACATGTCCGAGGATGCCTACAAGCCTGACCGCACGGATCCAGAATGGATGGATGTGGATCGTCGGTGGAACAACTCTGTTCCCTTCGGATGGGCCGATAGCGGGATTAGAGGTCACGTGTTTAGCGATGATCAAAACTCGACTATCATCCTGAGTGTCAAAGGGACTACAGTCGCCGTATTCGAAGGAAATGGAACCTCAGGCCACGACAAAGATAATGACAATCTTTTTGGTTCCTGTTGTTGTGCCCAAGGCGGGTCTTATCTCTGGCGAAAAGTGTGCGATTGCCAGACGGGTACGTATACCTGCGATGATACGTGCGTCAAGGAGGAGTTGAGAGGGCCAAAGAACTACTACTCGGCCACGCTGGAACTGTACGAGGAGGTGATCAAGCTGTATCCGAACTCGAACATCATCACCACCGGTCACAGCCTGGGTGGCGTGCTCGCGTCACTTATTGGGCTCGAACACAGCATCCCCAGTGTATCCTTCGAAGCGTATCCCCAAGCTCTAGCCGCTCAACGTCTAGGTCTGCCTACCGCTGGCGACATTTCCCCATTGAGGAAGAACACCGGAGGCTTCCACTTCGGCCACACGGCAGATCCCATATACATGGGCACCTGCAACGGCGGATCATCGTTCTGCTCCATTGCGGGCTATGCTTTTGAGACGCTTTGCCACACAGGCAAGAAGTGCACGTACGATGTAGTCAAAGACTGGGGTTGGCGACAGAGCACGTCAACGCATAGACTGCGCTATGCCATCGACAATGTATACGCCAAGTACGATAAAGCCGCGACGTGTGTGGAGGAGGACGTTACATGTGTAGACTGTTATTTGTGGAAATTCGAAGATGGCACGCATACAAAGCCCGGTACTACAAGTGTACCGACAAGTACGAGCAGCACGCGGACCAGGACGGAGACGTGCAAGACGCCTGGATGGTGGGGATGTAATGATGCCACCACCACTACACAAGTTGAGAACAGCACGTCGACAGCTACGACTACAACTACCACGACTTGCGAGACAGTAAGTCAGCTCCTTTCGTGTGAATATCTCGTTCACCGCTAACATGCGTAGCCTGGCTGGTTCGGTTGCAAAGACCAAACCACAACCACAACAACATCGGCATCGATAACTGAACCAACGACCACGTCTACAATAACCACAACTTGTACTTCCAAAGGCTGGTTTGGCCGCTGCCTCGACGACACACCACGAACCACAACACCAGCCGCAGAAGCAGTGAACTGGAGAACAGCACTAACAGCCACTCAAACCCATACTCCCACCCAAACAACTTCATAGCCAATATCCGACTCGACACCGTACTAGTACTTACTCATCATTCATTGAAATAACATTTGGTCGTTCTCCAGCATTTTCTTGTTTATATCGGCCAATGTATCTTTTCCATCATAAATGCATCTCGCCCTCTCTTCGCTCGAGTACTTACTTTGTGATGTCATAATATGTGCGGCCGCCTATCCTGCCGTGTCCGATTTTGAAGTTGTTGCGCTGTGGATGTTGCCAGCATAGAAGATACGCGAGCGCACGTGCGACATGATTACAGTTCGCCAACCTGAGCAGCATCTGATTTCAGAACACGAGCATACTTTGATGTTTGAATCTGGGCTCGAATCTTCAGTGATTCTCTTTTAATACCCCTGAACCCTAGCCATCTGTCTCGCTGATGAATATCAAACTGTTGTTGGAAAACAAGCTCCGGCTCCTATTGTTGGCCCAGAAAATCTTTTGTGAAAATGTGTTCTAATCAAGCGGAGAGCTGTTAAGAGATACGAACAGTTGATTGTCTGGACTCGGGTGGAAGTGGACGGCAGTGCAGCAGTGCGGCAAAGCTGAGAAATGGTTGTGTAATTATTCCGAATTGGTGGTTAGATTCAATGAGCCCGGATCGACGTGTTTACCCTTGACATGTCCAACACGACGGTAATCCAGAAGAAGAAAGAGGTTACGCTGGGACTTACTTCGATGCACTCCGCGTTGTCTCATGGTATAAAAGGCCAACGAGCCATCCCAAGGGTTGGGTCGTATACACTTGTTCCCATTTGCTTCGCTTCGTTTATCGAAAATGGACGACACCAAGTACGCCATCTTCAAACGGATCCCGAGTCCGCAGCAGTACAATGACCTGCGGTCTATCGCCAACCTTACACCGGCGCCCATAGAGTGCATAGCTCCAGGTCTCGCGGCGTCATGGGCATGTTTCCTGGTCTATGAACGCGCAGAACTGCTCGACGACGACGACGACGCGACTCCTAGTCCGGAGCAGAAGCCCGTTGGCATGGGCCGGCTGATAGGCGATGGAGCAATGTTCCTGCTGCTCACCGACATGGCCGTTCATCCTGATCACCAAAGACAAGGGATCGGAAAGCGGATCATGCAGACGCTGGTGGACTATGTCGATGAGAATGCCCCGCATGCCTACGTGTCCCTGGTTGCAGAACCGGCAGGACAGAGAATGTATCCGTTGTTCGGGTTCGAAAACGTCGATCCAAGTATTGGCATGTGAGTTTTTGTTCGGCGCCTCTTCGTTCCAAATTTTAGGGGTTGAGTCTTGACCACCATGGTTTGCAGGTTCCGATGTGCGCGCGTACGAAAATTGCGAGAGAATAAAGGCGTGTATGCAAAGCAAGATGAATAAAACGAGCACTTGAGGCATACATTGATACAAACGCGAAGGCACGTGAGTGGAAGTAGCGTGTATTTTTAAATGGACGATGATTGGATAATCAATTAATAATCAATAATCAATAACATACATGTTGGGACAGCGCGGGGAAGAAACGCACGAGCCAATTAGATTATTCGACGTAGATGTTATTCTGTTTGTTTCGATTCTTTGGTTGTTGTACTCGTCAATTATTGTAACACATGTCATGCCATGATCATGCTATAGCCAGACCACTGCTATCCGCCATCTGCTACTTGTCCTCCTGTATATCCATCCCCCCGGTATGCGCTGCTTGCTTCCTTCGGTCCAGCTGCAACTCAGAGCGCGCCCCACGCCCGCGCAAAACCCCCAGAATCGCCTCTCCAAGCAAGACCCCCATGCTCACAGCTCAGCTATGTCGCACATCCCATTATCGCTCGTATCCCTCCCAGACGAGCTTCTCCAGCTCATACTTGAGCCCCTTCCCACGCCCGACCTCAAACAAGTCGCCCTTGTCTCGAATCGCCTCTATCGCCATGCCTCCGAGTTCCTTTGGAAGAATGTCTGCTTGACTGATACCTGGAGATTGCATGCCAGCGAAGAGACGGATCTATACTGCGAGAGAGGACAAGGAGAGTCAGACGAACACGACGACACACCAACCATACAGAAATTGTTCATCTTGGCAACGAACCCAGCCATTGCCAACAAGGTCCAGGTCCTCACTCATCGCTGCCATCTCCCGACTCCGAACATATTTACTGAGCTATCTCGTATCTACTTCGATGCCGAATACCTCTCCCGAGACCTGCGTCTTCACGACCTCCTCCGTCTTGCTATACGCAACATGGGCAACGTGAATACCCTCCGAATAATATATGGACATAAGCACATGACGCGTGCCCTTCTCGAGGGCTTCTTGGACCCTGACCGTCCACGGCGTATACCTCTTCGGAGGTTGTGGCTGGAGAATTGCTCTCTGATAGGCATTAGGATCGACTTCCCGTCTATGGTACAGCTGAGCGGTTTGGAAAGTATACGGATACGGCGGCTGAGGGCCGAGTCGACCTATGCGGAGGAACTGATGATTATGAAGTTTTTCGAATTCAGAAATTCACGCGGGGGACAGTCATTCGCGCTCCAAGATGGGGCTGGAGGCTGGGTTTGGTCGACTGTGGAGTTTGGTAAACAGAACCACCCCGCTGGAAGGTCTCAGTCCATGTCGGAATATCTACAGCTCAAAGCGGAGCATTTCGATGCAATGATATGGGAGGAGCTCCCGGAAATACAAGAGTTCATTGAAGAGAACCGCCTCGAGCCAAGACCTTCTGGCAACTTGCCTCCGATGCCAATACTGCACATCCTAGAAGCGTCGTCGTCATCACTCACAAATCTCAGTCTGGATTGGATTCTTTGGCGCCGAAGAGGAAGCGATCAAGATCATCCTGCCTTCATCAGCTCTATACAAGCGTTGGCACAAATTAAATTTCCCAACCTCCGTTCCCTTCAGGTCCGTAACGCTGTCGTGGCACAAACAGCGCTCCCTGATGATGTGTATCTTCTCGAATATACATTTCTCAATTTCCTTGAAGCCCATCCGAAGCTCCAATGTTTAGCCTGGCCGCTGGACCGGTTCTATTCACACAAAAGACCCTCGCAGGCCATTCTATCGCGATCACGACAGTTGGTTGCTCATCTTGGCGTCGTTTTGACAGATCTACGAGTTGACACGTACTATGATGTCGCTGGGGAGCAATTGACAGACGAGAGCACCGAATGCGAGGAGACATTGCGACGAGTTCGACGGAGAAGATTTATCCAAGAATTTGCACCCTTTATGAGAAGGATCGAAAAAATCAAGCTCGAGGGTGGAATACCCAGAGACGAGAAGAGAGAAATCCTGCGAGCCCTGCATCTTTGTCCACTCAAGAAACTTGTCATCATCGGCGTCTCCTTTCCCGTTGGAAACTCGTGGGGCCAGAGAGGACGAGATCTGCACAAAGTCGATCAAGGACATCCCACCGATGTGGTTTACAACCTGGAAGAGGAAGACTTGGAAACCATTGTAAAATCCTACATGCACAAGGTGCAGCCGACTCCCAGCGATGGAGATTATGAGCCATGCTACGGCTGGCCTTCTGGTGCACCCTTTCTCTCCACCCTCGCGGCAGACTTTGCGTCGACGATCGAAGAACTGAAGATCTGCGGCTACAACGGGAGTCCGATTCTCTCCTCTCCCCATTGCGCAGTGAAATACCCACCCGAAATCACGAGCGCTCTTCTTGCCCCTCTGATGAACTTTCACAATCTCCGCCAGCTCGTGGTATCCTTCTGGCTGTTGACGTGGTTCGAGGACTCGTATCGCGATTCCGAGATTGTAAAATCTTGGATGGACACGCGGTCGCCCGCGTCGACGGCTCTTGTTGTGGTCACGCCACCCGTATCTCCGACGTCCGAACACGCCGTGGCCGCTACCATCATGCACACGGATAGCATGGCTCCCCGCCCGCCGCCCTACAATCGCTGGGCCGTTGCCCTCAAAACGCAGTTTACGCCGAGCGCCTTGGCATATCGCGTTGCGGCGGACATGGGCCCGCATCTAAGCCCCGAGGCCAAGGCGAGACGTGGAGGCGTGAGGGTAAGGGCCAGCTTCTGCCTTGGGAGCAGGGGGGGACGACGACATGCGAATGACATCTTCGATCTGGACATTAGGATCGGGCGAGAGAATCAGGTCCTGGAGTTTACGGGACCGAGAGAGGAGGGCGAGCCTGGACGGTGGTGGAGTAAGCTCGAGGCGAGGCGGTGGTTTTGACGAGCCGACACTCTTTGATACGTCGGAAATGGATTTTGCAAAGGGACTGACGGTCAAGACATGTTGGAAATGGATTTTGCCAAGGGACTGGCTGCTGGTGAATAGACACGCGTGTACGAGTTTAGATACGACCCTTGACAGCTTGCTCTGGAAGGATCATGTTGCCTATCAGACCTGTCCTCTTCTTCAGCCTTCACGCAAACCAAAAAAGGTGCCCCTCAGGCTGTCATTAATTGAATGTTGCATTTTGCATTACCCATGTTCATCTCTCTCCACTGGACAATTCCGACACTATGTACAAAAGATATTGCTCTCAATCTCTTCTTTCCTCTGATTCGCCATCTCTCTTTTCCTTCCACACGGGGGGGTATCCTACTTTAAATCCCAACTACCAAATACATTAAGACTCAATCCATGAATCGCTCAGCATCTTCAAGACGCGCAAAGAAGTGAAAACAAGCAACGACCAAAAAAAAACAAAGAAAACAAAAACAAAGAAAAGGGCCGCTAATGGCAATATGCCGCAAGAATGCTCCGCACGCCGGTGCTGACCGAATATGCAATGGATGTGAACAAGGCTAAAAAGCTTGCTAGACGAAGAAAAGCGCCACCCTATGTTACAGTCCATGGTATAAGAGAGATGTTGAACAAGGGCCACCGAGGTAGGTAGTAAACAATGTGCGCGTTCCGAGAGGAAAAAAAAGGTACTTCGACTTGTTGGTGGTATTGATTATATGTTGGTGGCCTGGATCGTGGTGCCGTTTGAGAACTCAATGGTGAGCTTGACGAGATCCATGCTGAAAGAACCCAAGTTGACCTTGTTGGTATTAGTGTTGCCGTTCCGGTTGTTCTTTAGGAACTCCTGAATGGTTTCTTGTGCGTTGGCGGCCGTATCCAATGTGCGCGATTGCTGCAGGACGAGTAAAACGCCCACGCGGGCGAAATCGACTGCCGTGGTATTGCTCGAGATTGGCTGTGCTTCGGCTTGTGCCGTTGCACTCGCAGCAGCACTCGCAACAGCACTGGCCGCCTTGTTCGGCTGCGCGACTCCGGGAGCGCCAATCGTCTGTCGCTGCCGAAGCAGCGTTCGAGGAGTTTGTTGAGAACGCGAGACGTCTGGGAGGGGTAGAGTAGGCGAAGGCCGCGCGTTGCGATGCACGAAGAGAGGTGGGTGGGATGGCTCCAGGGAACGAGATGCGAGGCCGTTGAACGTGATCAATGCGTTTTCAGACGTACAAGTAAGGCTCAGGCCGGAGAAGAGGGCAAGAAGACCAGAGGGGTTCAGAGGCACGCCGAAGTTGTTCATGGCGCTTTCCAGTAGACGTGGTATGCCGGTGCCGACGGTGGCATTGTTGGCGCCGGTGATGTTCGTGGTTGTACATCCTGCGTCGGCTTGTGTGCCACACGTCTTGCCCGTGAAGCCGTTGGTGCAGACACAATTGCAAGACCGGTCGGCATTGAGAATGGCAATTCCATTGTTCTGGCATGTGATGACGCCGTTGCACTGACCACTACTTCCGCTAGAAGCTGTGGGTGCGGCCGGTTGGGGACTGGTGCTGTTGGGTGTTTCGGTAGCTCCGGTGCTGCCTTGGGCGGTATTGCTGTTCTGGGTATTGTTCATCTTGGGGAGGACGATTAGGACGACGGGAATGATGACGGCGGCAGCGATGAGGAAGAGGAGGACAATCAACAGAGTCACAAAGGTCCATAGGGGCATACCACAGCATTTGCGGCGCTTCTTGTTCTTTTCCTTGTCGCTTGGCTTTTGATCGGTCCCTGGCGAGCCTGTACCATCGTATTGGTTGCCGGACGAAGGCCAGACGGACTTTGAGGCGCGATTGGGTGCTGGTGTCCTGTCGCCCGTGGGTGTAGCTTCGCCGGGAGGAGGAAAGGCGGCCAGCATGTCGGATAGAGAACCGGATCGTCGCATGTCGACCTTGTTGTTCTTCTCGGGTGCACCGCTTTCCCAAAAGTCCAGACCCAGTCGGCTGGCCGTCTTACCACGATCGAGATTGGCTGCTAGTCTGGTTGCTCTTCTGATGAGTTCGGGAAGACTCGTCAGACTGCCCCGTGCTTCTGCATCGCGCACGGCATCCACATCGAGGCGGGGTGGCCTACGTTTTCCAACACGGTCGGCCAGAGTCGTTTGACGTGCGGCCTTTTGAAGCGGATGCACGGGCGTTTCCATCATTTCCAGCATGTCCTTTTCCGGGTCCGAGACTCTTTGCGATTCCTCGTCGTCGTATGGGTTCAGGTTTCGTAGAGATCGAAGGGATTCAGAAGACGATGAATTGTAAAAGCCGCTTCCGTCACCGAAAGCCGCATTCTGTGGCAGTGGGGGTGGGGGTTCCCAGGCCGATACACCGTCTCTTGCTGCCAATACTGCGCCTCCAATGCCCGCAGCAGCGGCGCCTGCACCGGCCTCGGGGGGGGTTAGCTTCCTTTTCGTCGTGGAGCCCTTTTTGTCACCCAGATTTTCCGTCGATGTTATCGTCATCAGTGATGGCCTCGTCCTCCTTCCCAAACTGGCCTGTCGAAGCAACGAGGACTGGACGAGTTCACTGCGATCATCGTGATCGCTAGCCCTCGAGTTTCGCTCATAATCACTCGTAATGGTCTCGTCGTCGTCGTCGTCGTCGTCGTCTTCGTCGTCATCGGACCGCAGGTCGTCGTCCTCCAAGTAATAATCGTCCGAATTGGGCATGACGTTGCTCGAGGCAAACGATCCGTGATGGGAGCGTATCGTGTTGGAGCGTGTCTCTGATTCTTCGACAATGGGAGAGACATAGGACATTTGGGTATAGTACGACGAGGGCCCTCTGCGTGAGGATGGCGGAGGCCCTAGACTCGGTGTCCGTCGGGGAAATGGTTGTATGGTTGGCATAGGCGGTTGGGGCACGGGGAAATCGGGTATTGAACCCAGCGACGAGGTTTCGGATGCGGCGGATGATGTGGTAAGGGGTCGGGAAGAAATGGTTACGGATGTGGGTGAAAACATTTCGTCGCTCTGGAAGGAATCGCGATAGTCGGGCGAGGTTGATTGTATGGGTAGGTCTTCGGATATGGGCCGAGGGGGACGTTGTGGTGGAGGCCCGCGTGGCTCGGGTCGTGCGGTGAGGACGTCGTCTACATCGTTGGTGAGGGGCCATTGGGGTACTGCCGAAGGTAGTTTTTCTATTGAATCCTGTTGTTGTTGTTGTTGTTGTGGTTGTGGTTGTAGGGGTTCTCGGCCCTGGGAGAACTGGGATACGAGTTGATTGGGTCTCTGAGGTAAACCTATTATTCGCGACCGGTCTGGCAATTGTTGTTGCATTTGCGCTGCCTGAAGTCTTTCTCGAGCGGCCCGGACCGAGCCCTTTCTTGCGTTGGCGTCCTCTTCATTTTCGTTTGCCAGCCGGCTGGCTAGCCGTGGATCGTAACTCATGAATGATACGGAGGTATAGTGGCGGTGGTTTGTGTCTGTAGGCCGACACGAGCCTGATGTTGGGATTGGTGTTGTAGGGAGACTCGGTGAGCGAAGAGGCGTTCGCAGGACCAGCTGATGGATCGGGGCTCGTCGGTCGTCCAGACGTGTCTCAGAAGGGGCAACGAGGCGCTATGGTCCAGCCTGTCCAGGATATGGCGGCGGGTGCAGCTGCTAGCAGGCAGACAGGGGTAGAGAGCGAGTACCGTGTATTGAAAGCGTGTGGGGAGTAAGGCCTATGGCACCCAAAAAAAAAAACAAGTTGGTTCCCTTTGGCAAGAATTACAAATGGTGAGGTGAGAGCTCGTGTGATACTACCAGTTACCCGATCGACGGACAGAGAGACGGGTAGCGGAGAGACGAGTACACGTCAGAGATGGGCGGGACACATGGGGGTTCCTTGCACAGAAGGGATGGGGCAAGGCTTCTGTGGAGTTGAGTATTGAACGACTAGTGGACGTGTGGACCTAGTGAGGGACCAAGTATTAGGAATACTCGTAGCAGACTACTGTTGCTCAGTCAGAGTGAGATGGGTCATGTGAATGGCTGGAGAAGCGAAGCGGTCGGTAAGAGCTTTTCCCATGGGAGCGGGTTGCGACAATACGAGGAACAGACAATGTGAAACCAAGTGTGGTGAGCCGATGTGAAGAATAGATGCAAAAGGTATAGGTGACTGCAGTAACAATGGGTACAGGTGATGGTACAAAGGTAGGAGAGGGAGGGTTCGGAGGGGAGGTTGGGACGTTGCCTGTTTCGAAGGCTGACAAGTATCTCGACTTCCCAATGCGAGGGGGTTTCAGAAGCGAATCAGGTACGTACACTATGGCAGCATGGCCATGGGCGCAGATCAAACAGACGTCGTTGGAGGAAATGGCGCGGGGACTGGGGATGTAATTGAAATGGACGAGTATGGGTAGAAGATGGTGTATGAGATGTCTATCAATGTGGTGGGCGATGAACGAGTGAAGGAAGGGTAAGAAGAAGAAAAGAAGAAGAAGAAGAAAAAAGGTCCAAAATGCCAATGGAGGGTTCAGGAAAGAGGGTTCAGGAAAGAGGGTAAAGGAAAAGAGGGCAGCGGCGTCAAGCTCGCGAATTGGACTCTGCCGGGGTGTGAATGTCTCTGGTGGTGAGGATGACGAGAGAGAAGATGGTGGGGGAGGGTTGGGGGAGGGTTAGGGGAGAAGAGTGTATAGGTGTGTGTAGAGAAAGATGTTCGATGTTGGCGTGAAGCGGCAGATGGTCTGTGTGTGGTCCCCTGGGCTTGGTGGGCTTGGTAGGCTTGGTGGGCTTGATGGGCTTGATGGGCTTTGCTAGGGCTTGCTGGGCTGATTTGATGATGATAAAGGCCGCACAGTCCAGGCTAAGACAGGCTTCGGGTTTCCCGCATCTCCCACGAGGAATACTCAATGTACATGATACTCGTACATGCATGGTATTGATAATTACTACCTCTTGTGTATACATGTATGCATAGACACATGATATATACATATATACATATGTACATACATACATACATACATACATACATAACACATACATAGACACATATGTAATACATACATAATACATACATACGTAACTAGTCGACTCAAAAGCTACCCAGTTGCGGTCATGCTTGTCCAAAGTCAGCAACCTGAGGCAAGTAATAATGGAACCCCCCTGTCGTCTGTGGTGGAGCAGCAAATTTGGTGCGTGCCTGGCTCATCAACCTGGCCTCAACCTGGCCTCAACCTGGCCTCGACCTGGCCTCACATCAACCCCCTCCCTTCATTTGAGCCAATGAGTCGGGGCCATTCATCCCTGTCTATCGTGTCACCCCTTCTGCAGATATATAATAGTCTAGGTACGGACGGTATCTGCCCCGTGTCACCTTCGCATGCAGATATGTATGTATACATGCCATGTATCGCGAACGCATGAAGATCAAAGGCAAAAGACGTCTTGCCAGTCCTGTCTATCCTGCCTGTCCTGTCTGTCCTGCCTTGTTGAACCACCGAAACCGACCCTTTCATGGCCATTGCCATCTCCGGGTACGTCGGAAGAGATGAAATGAAGTCGTGTCATTTCAGATTACTACTACTACTACTACTACTACTACTACTACTACTAGATACAATCTACCATGCACCACCATGACAATAATCAATATTTGACCACAAAGTAGATAATATGGTACCATGGTACCAACAGGACCCGATCACGCACTAGAGCTACTCTAGACTAGCCTCGAGCGACGGACGGTTGACCTGAGCACGGTTCAACCTTTGCGCCTTGGCCAATGATATTTCCGTCAATCACACCGCCGCTTCGACTTGCACTGTCACTCAACAGATACGCCGTGCTCATTCATCGTCAACAATAATCCTCTAGTCCGTCCGTCAGTCAATCAATCAACATTCCATCATTTCAATCAACATTCCGTCAATCAATCTGTCAATCAGTCAGTCAATCAATCAATCAACAGCCACTCAGCCAGCAACCCAGGATCAAGCTGGAATTCGAGTCGTGTTGGCATTCTCCACTCCCAACTCATTTCCTTTTTCTTGTTTTTGTTCCTTTTGTTCCTTTTCTTCCTTTTCTTCCTTTTCTTCCTCTTCTTCCTCTTCTTCCTTTTCTTCCTTTGTGCGTCTCTGTCTGTCATGTAATTACTTCCGTCATGGTCTGGAATGTCGCCACGTCCTTCCATTTCCAGTTATAGCTGTGGGTCTTTTGACAATGACGACAACCACAACAGTAATGGATGCAGGTACACGTAGTAACAACCACAACCACAACAGCAATAGATGCAGGTAAACAAACCAATGATGCAGGTAGTAACAAACAAGACTGCGTGTCCATGACATGGAGCCAAAGTCACACAAAGCAGCCGCGCATCCAGTCGCCCCTTCCCAATCTAGCAGCGTAGGACGAGCCACAATCTTCTTTGCAACACTCGTCATCAAACTCCGTGTCCACTTTCTCACACTTCTCACCTCTCATCTTTCCCCCGCAGTGTGCTATCCATCTGCAAACCCCCCTTTCCATCCTCAATGGCTCGTTTGCACAGCGTGAGTGCTCAATAAGCCCTCACACGCGCGCCTACTTGAAACCCAATCACTCAATCACCCAACACTGCAGGCCTCGGTCGTATCCAAGAACGACTACATGGAGCAACATGCAGCACTTGCTATAGCTTCTCCAACACGCTCATGTCACAAACTCCGGGCTACATGTCACAAACTCCGAGGTACATCTGCAACCAGCTTCAACCAACATGGCCCCTCGAGCGACAACTCCACACCCTCCACACCCCCCACCACACACTCGCGTCCAGTCCAGTGGCATGCAATTCCAGATACCAGAGTGGTACCTGGATCCCCCAAATTTCCCGAGTCGCCCGAGGGTGGTGTTTCCATTCGCCCACCAACCACTCCAACAAAGTTTGCCTCGCCTAGACCAAGGAGCCCACCCCAGACGCCGTGGTCTACCCAGAGGGCAAATGTTGGAAAACGACGTACGCCCCTGAACGGCCTTTTGCTGGCATCACCCGCTCGCCCTGGCTATGCCACTCGTATGAGGCAAATCTTCCAAGATGCCAGCCCAGAACGCTCAGGACACCCAACAACCCTCCCAAGCCATGGAACGGTCCTGTACCCCAAACTCATTCCACCAGAAGAGCCATCGTATCCCCATGGAACAGTCCTGTACCCCAAACTCATTCCACCAGAAGAGCCATCGTATCACCGCCGCCCAAGACAGGCGATGCCGTCGACCGAGGCCAACGAACCATGTGCCAATGTCGCCCCAGGCATGGCAAATGTCCTTTGGCCACGCTCGTCCACGAGCTCTTCGGGCTGTTGGTCTGGCGATTCAGATTACTTGGTCACACAACCTCCAGCAGAAAACCCCTCCCCTTCCGCGATGCAGCCAATCACCGACTGGCTCGACTCTGTTTCGTTTGAAGACGGCTTCTCCCACGGTAAAAGCATTGCATTCCATTCAGGGGCTGACACTAATCAAAGCACTCTTATGACAGGGGAGGCCAAGACCCGACCATCAGATTTGGACGCATCCTGCATCAGTCAGCCTAAAGGCTCGCCTAGCCGTCCCATGCTGCCCAGATTTTCACCAAGGCCATCGTCCGACTTGGAAGACTTTGAACCTTTCGACGACAATTTGAACTCGTTTCTGTTTCCAACCCACGAGTTCGATCACAAGGGTCGCCCATTCAAGGACATTACCTATCGGCACCGCTCGTCTAATGCCCGCATGTCACAGCACCCATGTGGTTTCCAAGACGACGACGCCGACGACGAGGACGACAACATGGAAGCGAGTCAATTGAGCCCAAACGTATGCACTGAACGTGGGCCCTTGCCATATCAGCTTCGAGAGAATACTCACCCTTTTCCTCATCATACCTCGAAGCCCCGTCCAGAAGAGACAAGTCGCACGCCTTGGCGCGCAAAAGCTACCAAATCCAAGACGGAGCATTGCATCGAGGCAGACCACGACATGTTACAAGGTGCAAGGACCCTTCGCGCACTACGCAATGCTCAAAAGGGTCTACGACCCCGGCTTCCCGCCCGTGTTGGTAGTGGGACGCGAGAGGCGACTAGGAGAAGGATGCTCCGACGGGATGAGACTGTAATCGACGACTACATGGGAGCTACCCTTGTAGTATCAAGTGAGTCAGGTATGCGTTGACGGCATCCAAACAAGTGCCATGGTACACGCTATAACAGTCGCTTTCTTGGACTATGTTTGTCCCGAGCACTTTGGTTTTATTCTTGATTGGGAAAGCACAATGGAATACTTGCTGCACATGTTTTGACCACCGCCGTGTTTACGTGCCCGTCGTATTGTTTTTTGTCGATTGCCAACCAGACTGGTCATGGCGTTCGACTTGGTCCGCGTCAACCACAGGATGCTCAGTGTCGCAAGACTGGTGCCCTAATAATCCCAGCACATACGATGCGCTAGGCTCCCTCCCACGGCTTTTCCATGGTGCCAGCCTCTCCAACAAACTACACATCTACATATACTCTGACCACACTGCATCTGCCAAACTCCGTATCATCACGTCAAGATTCCCCATCATCGATTGGCAATGGAAGAGCTAAACCGCGTCACAGGTCGTTCCGAGCACATGGCATACTTGACCTCCAACGACAAATCTCTGGGCAGAGCGAAACCAGCACGCCGCTCCCTACTACAGAGATTAGGCGAAAGGTTGTCCAAGGCACCGAGCCAGAAAGATTGCCCAGTTCCCTCCCCCAAAAATTCCTTCCTATTCCTCCCACTTGAGATACACTTCACCATTGCCTCGTTCCTTCCGCCGTCCGCACATCTGATCCTTGCCGCAACCCCCAATCACCACCTGCAACATCTCTACCCTCTGCCGGCGGCGCTCAAACATGACCGATACAGACACGACGTCCCATCTCGCGAGCTGGCCCTAGCCCGCGAGCTCTACACCCGTGACACATGGCAAATCCACGGCAAAAGTATCATCAAAGCAAAACTACTCTACCCCTGGCGCAAGCTCAGTCCCAAACAAAAGGACGTGGTCGACAAGACCGTCTTCTTCTGCCATGGTTGCCAGGTGCAAGCCAGCTATGGCCATTTTCCAGTGGCGGACCTGTTCGCAGAGTTGCATGCGCACCCGAAGAGGAAAGTGGTGGATAGGAAGTGCTGGGGCGAGGTGAAGCCACTCCGGATTTTCGAAGGCGAGAAACTCACATGGGAACAATTGAAAACATGGAAGGATCGTTGTGAGACGATGGGTGAGGTCGAGTGGGAGAAGGAAAAGTCGGCCTGGCAAGAGGTGGCAAGATTGGAAGCCGAGCGTGCTGTGTCCGCTGGAATAACAAGTGCTGCAAATCCCAACGGACACGCAGTCGGAACTGCCAATATTACAACAACGACCATGCCAACCCTCCCTCCAGCATCCCCTACGACCATTCGTATACGCCCGCTTCTCTACCACGCCCCGTCGTTCGGCTTCCGCCCTGACAGACTTCTCAACATGACCATGACCCCTCATCCCTTCATGCCTCACACGCCGTATACGCCCCCGGATATCTCGTGTTCAGCAACGTGCTACTGGACCCTTCTTTGTCCCATGTTTCTCCCCGAATTCCCTCCTCCCTCGTACATGACCACGCCATCTCTCCTCCCTGCCCTCGTGTTCAAGCGCCCCCACTTCTGCCCACACCTCAGCTGGACCTCGTGTCTTGGCGCCAACACCAGCACCAACACCAACTCCCCCACAAAAGGGACCCCCCTCATCACACATCTGACCTCGAGCATCAACGCTGCCGACTTGCTCTGGGAAGATCGCGTCGTGGCCCAGGGGGGGAGGGTGTTGCACAAGGTCAAGAGTGTTGGTGTAGATTGCGCGAATAGCGAGTGTAGGACCCATGTTATGCTTGAGAGGGCGAGGGATCGTGTTACCGGGACGAGGTGGGGGGGGAGGGCCGACAGGTTTTGGGTGGAGACGGTCTGGATCAAGGTGGAGAGGTCATGGAGGGTCAAGTGTCCGGGTGATGGGGAGTGGATGGCGCAGATTGGACTGTGAAGGAGACGAAGTGGAACGACGAGGTATCAGAAGGGTTTTTTTTTATCAGTGTGACATGTATTAGATAGATGACTAGATGGAGAGAGCAGCATGACCAAGTGCTTGGATGAATTGTGTGACGAATCTAATATCGACCTATCCTGCCGCCTTGTTATTCCCTTTTCGCGGTTTCCTCGTTTGCTTTCTGGCTCGTGGCTCGGCGTATAAATCGTCTTCATCGTCGTCGTCGTCGTCGTCGTCGTCAGTTTCGGCATCGTGCTGAGGCTCTGCCACGGTCGCTTTCTTGGCGACTTTGCGTTTCTTCCGCGTTGGTGGTGGTGCGCTTGTCGGTGCAGGTTGTGCGTCGACGGCAGCCTCGTCTTCCTCGTCCGCTCGCCCCTTTTCCCCCTCGTTACTCTCCCTATCCTTCTCCGCCAGCCTCGTCAGCGCAGCGCCCAATCTCTTCCCTGCAGCGCCCTTGCCTTTGCGCTTCCCACTCGGTCCACCACCCTGTCCGCCATCTCTGACTCTCGGGGCGAACGCGCCCGCCCCGACGGCCCCGTCAAAGTACCGCGTAATGTTACTCTGCGTGCCCTCCTTCTCCCTCCTATTCATGTCCTTGATGACGGGGACGAGGACCTCGTCTGTGCGCTCCCAACTCCAACCGATCTGGGAACTGAGAAAGGTACGCAGGGCATCCAGATCCGGGACCCCCCACTGGAACGGCTGGGGGTCCTTGTCCACCTCGGGCACGCGGTAGGCCTCGGCCACGCGCGGGTCGGGGAAGTTTGTGGGCAGGAATAACTTCGAGGCCTGGGAGCGTCGGAAGCGGCGGCGGAACGGCGAGGCCTTGGCGTCTTCTTCCTTGCTCACGGTGCCGCCCTGCACGCCGGCCCACCAGTCCTTGAACGTGTCCAGGTCGGAGAACTCGGACAGGATCTCGAGCGCGGTCACGGGGCCGATGCCGGGGATCCCCGTGGTGTAGTCGGAGCCGAGGAGTTGTGCTATGGCGATGAGCTTCTCGCGCGTGAGTGAGAACTCGGTCTGGAAGTCGTTGGCCAGGTAGCACTCGACATACTTTGCCGCATTGAACATGTTCTTGTACACGCGTGTTCCGCCGAAGAGAAAGGTATCCGAATCGTCCGTCACGATGCCGTCCACGAGGCCGAGATGGACCAGTTCGGCACACTGCGCTTCGGCTTCCATGGGGGCCGTCACGTACGGCAGACCGAACAGCCTGAGGAGATGCTGGCACTCTGATATCATCGTCTGAGTCACCTCGTCGGCGTCTCTTCGATCCTTCTTCTGCTGCGCACGCAGTTGCTTCAGTTCCTGATCGAAATCGATGGGTGCAGTGGTGTTGTTGTTGAGTTCCTGTGCGAAGCGAGAATGCTCTTCGGCTTCGGCCGCCAAAGACGCAAAGAGTTCTGCATCTTCGGCATCAGAGTACTGATCGGAGTCATTGTCTGAGTTTTCCACCAGAGCAGCAGCAGCAGCAGCAGCAGCAGCATCCTCATCCTCTACGACTTGGCTATATGGCTCGACTGGTATGAGGAGGTCGTCTGGCCCTTGTAGAATACCTGGCGATGGCGAACGACGCGGACGACGAGAAGGCGGTCCCATGGCGATTGGAACATCTTCAAATTCGGGTGAGGGTGACTTTGCAAGCTGAGGTACAGGAGCCGTTGCCTCTTGCATCGGCACATCTACAAACTCTGGTGATGGTGATTTGGAAGGCGACGTAACGACCCGTTCAGCTTTTTGCATTGATTTCGATACCAACCTTGCCGACTTTTCTTCCTCTGCTTCGCTTTCCGACCAGTCGATGGGCTCATCGTCAGAATCATCAGCAAATGGATTATTGACTTTGGTTGCCGGATCGGGTGGCTGTAGTGACTTCTGCACCTCGGGCGACGGTGGAGGCGGTTCAGCTCGGATCTTTTCCGCAACATCTCCCATGGTAGGTTTCGAAGGTTGAGTCAAAACGTCCTCCATTTCCACATCCTCTTCGTCTTCACTTGAGTCGATTGCAATGGCATCCGTTGACTTCTCTTGCGTCGGTGGAGCCTCCAAATCGATCACTTCTCGGGTGTCAACTTTGCGCAAGCCTGGCAATGGCTGATATTGGAATCGTGCAGCTTCATCGGCCTTCCGAGCCTCTTCCCAGTCTTTTCTCTCGTCCTCCCTCTGAACGCTTAGGTCTTCCTGAATGTCTCGTTCCCCAGCAAACCACGGCGGCAACGGCTCAGCAGACTTCTTCTCCGCCGGACCGAGGTCTTTTTCGAACCCCCCAGCGTTGTCCTCTTCGATCTTTTGCATCTTCTTCTTTCCCAATATTGAGTTGCCCAGGCTAAGCTTCTCAAACGGCAGAGGCCCATCAAAACCAGAAGCAGTCTTTGATTTCGGGGCCACCTTCGGGACTGGTTGAGGGGTGTTGTTCGATGCTTTCGGCATCGTAGTAGTAGCTCGTTTCGACTTTCTCGACTCTGCCAACGCTGCCTGTAGATCCATATCATCGTCACTATCGCTATCTTGGAAAGGCTTGGTGGGAACAAGCTTCCTGCTTTGCTGATTTGCCGTCCTTGCAATGGCAGCAAGCCCGGATCCACCAGCACGCGCAAAAGGAGTAGCTTCCTGTGCACGCTCTTGTTGAAAGACTTCTCGGTATATGTCCTCATCGTCTTCCGACTCACCAATAGGCTCTTGCCCATCAGTCTGAAGAGATAGTGCAATGGCTTGCTGGAGTTGTTGCTCTTCCTCGTCAACCGTTTCTCCTACAGGCTCCTCAAAAAGATCATCAGCATCGCCAGCTGGCACGCTTTCCCAGTCCTCATCCTCCATCTCGACCTCATTGTCCTCGGCGAGAAAGAGAGAATCTGGGTCTTGATTGACGGGCTTTCTCTTCCGCGGCCTGGGATTGGGATTGGGATTGGGATTCCGTTTCCGCGAGTTGTAAAACTTCTTGCGACGTTTCTCTAATTCGTTCGCAATGAACTCTCTCCCCTCCTTATCCTCCGCTGACAACCCGGGCTTTGGCTTTGGCAAACGATTCAAGCCTTCTATCGGCACATCCTCAAATTCGTCCTCCTCTTCCCATTCCTCGGCATCGATATCGGCATCTGGCTCGGGCAGTCGATCGACGTCAATGGGCTTGTTGATGTGGCCCTCATCCTTGTTGGTAACGACTCCGAGAGCCCAGCCACCTTCGACGCCGTCGTTCTTCACGAGGACATACTCTCTGCCCTTTTCACCAGCGACGCGGTTCGTGCTATTCGGGCCAAACATGGAATCATCCACCATGCCATTCAAGTTCATCAAACGCTGCGTGAGGTCGTTCCTCTCACGAACTCTATCGATTTGGAATCTAGAGAAAGCCATTCTGTCCGGGAACATGACATCCAATTGGTCCTTTGAGTATCCCAACCTGAGCCGACTCCTCAGTCTTGCTGCATTGAGGATATTGTAACGATCCGACGCGGGCAAGCTCACGAAGAAGGGGCTATCGAAGTCGATCTTTGAGAAATCGTAGACGTTGATGTCCTCGCCTCTATCGAAATCACGCGCATATTCCTCCAACTCTTCCAGCGACATGATCCGAGGGTCATTCGCTGCGCCCATCTCAGCCATGGATGCCCCAAGTTCGGGCAGATGGTACTGGTCCTTCTTCCTGAACTTGCGATTCGTCTGGCGTTCCTTGTCCGTTTGTAGAATCTCCTCGGCGTACACGATATTCTCTGGTATCCCTTCCTCGGGTTCCTCGCGCGCATGTCGAGCCGCACTCTTCCTCTTCTTGTTCCTCTCTTCCTCCTCCTCCGCCGCCGCCCTCTGCATCTGCACCACTAGAAGTTTGCTAGCCGTCTTCACCGCGTCTTCTCGCCTGCCCTCCCGCCTGGACTTGCGGTTGTTTATCGTCTGTCGCTTGAGCGCCGGCGCGCCACCATCGAAGACGAAGACGGGCTTGATGCCGAAGAAGAGGAGCTTGCATATCCGGCGGAAGAAGCCCACGATATGGCTGTTGCGCAGTGCGTTTCCTTCCTTGTCGCGTACCGCTTTTAGAAATTGGTAGATCCAGATGGATGCGTCGACTGCGAGTCGCTTCTTGTTCAACGTTTCGATCTTGATCGGGCGCGCGCAGGGCTGGAGAACGGTCCAGAGGCCGGTGACACCCATGGTGGCGGTGGCTGTTCGGATGCGTATTCCATAGAGCGACGATGGTTTTGGCGTCGAGGGATGGCGTGGAGATGAGATGGAGTTTGAGCGATGCTGCCTTGTGACATCGCGATGATGACGTGAAGACGCGAGCGCGGCACTAGCTGAGCTAAAAGTAGAATAGATGCCAAGCCAAAGATAAAAAGTCATCATTGTTAATCGTGTATCCGACGGTTCTGCCCAAGAGTATGAGCACAATATACACATTCAAGGTGAATTCCGCCATGTGCAGTGGTATATCCATCTCAGTACCTCTTACATTATAATCCAATCCCTCTATAACCTAACCTGTCCGCCACGAATCTTGTCCAAATCCTTCCTCGTAAACCGCTGATATGTTCCCTCCTTCAACCAGAAGAGCGCGTCGCCACTGGCCTCCACCACATCGATCTCAATCCCGTCCTTTTGAAGGAGATGCTTCTGCTGCTTGTTCGTCCCAGTCGTCTGCATGGTCTTCGTTACTCTTAGGAAAAGAGGAACGGCGAATCCGGGTAAAGCTTTCTTCAAATGGTCCGCCAGATGTTTCAATGATTGGGCAGACGGCAAAGCAAGCGGGGCACCGCTAACATCTGTTTTCCCATCGCCCTTCAGGACTACAGCGGCGCATCCAGCACGACCATCGTGACCGGGAACAAGCACACCGTAGACGTTTGCCTCCTCAATCGAACCATGATTTCCGATGGCCTCCGAGACCTCTGCTGTGGAAACATTCTCCGCCTTCCAGCGGAACGTGTCGCCCGTACGGTCTAGAAACCAGATTCGGTTTTCCTCGTCCCATTTCATCAGATCACCGGACCGGAAGTAGGCATCACCTTTTGCCTTCACATTTCTTAGTATTTTCGACTTTGTCGCTTTGTCGTTGCCAAAGTAGCCCTGGAATTTGGCCGAAATATCCTTCGGGTCCAACTCGTAGAGCATCTCACCGGGCTCATCGCCATTTGCAATTTGGCAGAGACCGGTGTCTAAGTCCCTCAAGGGCTCGGGAGGATCAGATTCGGGATCCATGCGAACCAGGGCGACCTGCCTCCCCATAAGTGCCGCGACGAGCGTGCCTTGTCTACCGATTGCACCCGTGCTGAAGTTGTTTGTGTTGCGATTGAAAAAGCCTATTGGTGCTTCGGTAGCCGCGTAAAACTCGCAAACAGTCTTAATATTAAACCGGTCCTTGAATGGCTGCCAGACGTCGGGTCGCAAGCCATTTCCGAGCGCGATGCGGACGTTGTGATCCTTGTCCAAGGGCGATTCCGGTGCAGATAGCAAGTACCGACACGTTTCTCCCACGTACTGTATGATGGTCGCCTTGGAGGCACGGACATCAGGCCAGAAAGTGGAGTGGCTGAATTTCCTACCGAGAGCGAATGTGCTACCCGCACGAATAGTTGCAGCTACGCATAGCACTGCCGCGGATGAATGGTAAAGTGGCATCGCAGTGTACATGATATCGTTCTTCTTGAGCGGGATCCAGCCTTTCACAGTATTGCCGCTTGTATGTATCTTTCCCCAGCTCATAACAGCAGGCTTCGGAAGTCCAGTGGTTCCAGAGGTGTAGATGAGCATTGCCATTCCGCTTCTCTTTTGTCCGCTGCGCTCCGAGTTTGGAAGCCGGGTTGGCGCGAGGGAAAAAATGTGACTTTCCAGGGCTTGGTCGAAGAATACGATTTCCAGCTTTCGCCGTGTCTGTATCGGCGCAGAGACGTGTGCGGATGTTTGGCCCTGGGGTACCACAGCGCCTGTCCTGCTCTTCTCAATCACTGACGGAACCTGGCTTGGGTCACGGTCGAACCCGTAGTTGGCGTGTCTTCCGGGAAGGCTTTCCTCCGACGGCCTGGCGACAAAGCCGTGCTCTGCCATGACATGCTCGGAGAAATTGTCCTTTCCATGTTGGTCGACCAAGACTAACCGCGCAGTCGACGTCCGAATGGTGTGTATGAGCGACTTTCCCGTCAAGTTGTAGTTGATGAAGGCAGGCTTCGCGCCAATACTCCATAGCCCCAGCCAGATCCATATGAAGATTTCCGAGTTCACAAAGTCCATTGCGACAATCTCGTCCTTGACCACGCCCCTGCTCTTCAGCCATGTCCCGTATTTGAGGACGATTTCGTACGACTGCGCATACGTCCAGGTCTTGCCATTGCAGATGATGAAGGGGTGGTTGGGCGAGGACTGCGCGTGCTCTTCAAGAACGTAGAAGAGACTGAGTTCGTCGCGCTTCTCGAGACGGTCGGTTGAGATATTGGAAGAAATAAATCTCGAGAGGAATCCTAGGTCCTCGAAGAGGCCGTGTCGAGCGTTGATGTATGCGAGACCAGCGGCAGCTGCCGGAACAGCAAAGGGGAGGGCTAGACGCGAGCTGTCAGCTGGTCCGGCGAGGGTGGTAAGGATCGCCGCTTACTTTGCATGTCTGATTGAAGGCAACTCCAATCAACAAGGTAAATGGGGATTAGGGGGATGAATTGAAGGAGGGGAGAGGAGGAGGAGGAGGGGGAGGAGGAGGGGAGGAGTACCAGGCACTATAGTAGAGCATCACCAGCATGTCGGAAGTTGCTGCACCCCAGACACAGGCATTGTCGCTGCTGGCGCAGTGGTGAACCCTGGACCGAGGCTCGCTGCTACTGTCGCGTCCTTCCATTCGGCGTCATTTCAAGCAGCCAAGGGTCAGCACAGAATCGCCGGCTGGTGCTGTTTGGGGTTAGCCGTTATGGAGCAAGCTTTCGCTCCCATGTCTTAGCGGGGTAATTAGATGCCTGGTGTTCCTCATGCACTTGAGTCTTGAAACTATGTATCGTATGTACAAAGGTATACATACCAACCACATCATGTCATGACGAGAAGATGAGCAAAAGTATATCAATAAGGATAGGACCTCACACCAACCTCGACACAACATGGTTCCATCACTTCCTCTTATATTACCCATTAGCCACGCTCTCTCTCTCTCTCTCTCTTCAGTTTCAAAGAACGCCCTATTATAACTACATATGTATGTACAGTACGTACATACATATATGCTTATTGCAACCACAATCGAGACGAGTCTCAAAACCATCGTGCTCTAAACAGAGTAATACAGTAGAAGAACACACAGGCCAAGTGCGCGAGCGAGTATACCAGTCTGCTCATATGTTAATTACACCGACAGTCAGATAGATGATGCTGACTCAGTGAGTCCGACTCAAGAGATGCAAGGGTACGTGTATACATACATACAAACGCAGTAATAAATCGATGCTTCCTCGTTCTTTCAGAAGAAGAAGAAGAAGAAGAAGAAGAAGAAGACCAAAAATATCCAATTCAAAGGTCCCCGGACCGAGTCCGGATTCCGACAAAAGAAAACAAAACAAAACAAAAACAAAAACAAAAACAAAAGAAAAGCGTGGCGCTAACTTGAAGTAAGTACCATTTCCACACCATGAAAAGAGAGTTGGTACTAATTAGCTAATTTAATTACCACACAAACCCATCAACATATGTATACATACCTACAGTGAATATATATATATACATATGTACATACATATGTACATAACATACAGGGCCGCGAGCTGATCATGATTTCGGAAGATCCCCGCCACAAGCCCGATTATTCCCATGTCACTGACAGAACAGAAAGTTCTAGGCGCGCAGGCCGGTTTATCAATTTGTACTACTATTACTACTACTACTACTACTACTACTACTACTACTACTACTACATTCGCAACATTGTTCGTTGGAGTCCATCTGGGGTATCTATCCAATGTAATCATCCGCCGGCTTTAAAATTTCCAAACCAAACCAGGGCAACTTGATAAACCGAAACAGAACGCCAAAAGATTCGCATGTATGAAATGAATCCTCATGCTGAAAGAAAAAGAGAGAAAAAGAGACAGAAAAAGAGAGAGAGAGAGAGAGAAACGCCCATTGTTCGCGCCGAAAGAAATAACCAGACCGGTAAAGTGTACTCCCTCACGTCAGTCAACCAATTTAGACACACCACTTCTTCTTCTTCTTCTTCTCTGTTTGTTGGATACATCTTACGCCCTCCTGAATCCAGTCAACGGCCTCCACTCATCCGTCCGCGTCCTCTTTACCTGACGGAATCGGACTCCCTTCTCGATCCTGTTCTTGGTCTCCTCGTCGTCGTCTGGCCAATAGCCTCTCGTCTCTGCGCCGCGCCTCTCCCTCGTCTCCCATTTTGTTCCCTCCCACTTGTCCCTCCGCTTGAAGAGGTCGCCGGACCAAGCCATGGCCTTGTTGGCAGTGGTGTCGTATATGTTGGACTGCTTGAACGAGTTGGAACGAGAGAGTGCGCTCTTCGGACGACCAAAGCTAGCTTTGATCTTTAGGCGGAACTCGCGCTCACGCTTATCCTCGTCGTCGTCGTCGTCGTCGGTGGGATAAGTACGCATGGCAGTGCGCGGCGAGTAGCGTTCATGTGACGTGTTGTGCGTGTATTTGTATTGTGGAACGTCATCTGAATCATAGCGGTCATGTGCGCGGGAGCGAGTCTCAGTTGGTGGTGATGGTGAGTAGGACCACACGTTGTATTTCTCCAGTTGGGTCGGCTGACGGATAGTGAGAGCGCGGGATGGTTTGACGGGTTTAGCCGCGTATGGGTAGTCATCGTACTCGTCGTCATCCTCGTCTTCGTCGTAGAGGTTGACGCGCTGCCTCTTGGAGTCGCGGCGGACGAGTGGGCGCGAGTAGAAGGAGTCGGACTCGTAGTAAGGAGAGTGCTCCCGGTCGCTCTTGCGATTGATTTGGACGTACGGCATGGTTGTCGTTGGCTTGATGTTTGGTTGTGGTCGGTTGTTGTGCAGTGTATTGCTGAGATGGGAAAGTTGAGAGATGTTTGAGTGGACCAAGTGTGATCAGTAAGTATATGTGTGATGTGATGATAAGAAGAGAAGAGAAGAGAAGACTACGAGCAGAATATCTAAAATACTTATACCAATACACGTTCTAGTTTCACTTGCCTACCATCGTGCGCTCGTCGGTCCCATTACGGACAAGCTTCGCCTTGTGCATGTGCATCATACCTTTGTAGTTGCACACTTCACGGAACTACACCAGCCACTATTGTGGCGCTTCACAAAAGCTTGGCAGTCAATGGGGCAATGGAGCAATGTGGCACTGTCGCTCAGCCCTCATTGGACCGACAGTCACTCTTGACAAGAATAAGCGGGGAGTTCCCTCAGGGTCTCACCGTAATTTTCCCCTCGTGGTCGGTGGTGCCTGATGAGTGCCCTGGTCTGTAAGGAATAATGTGGCTCGTGATAAAACCCGCGGGGTGGAGCATTGACAGATGGAGGGGTCAGTCATGCAAGCTGAGTGTCTCGTTGCCACTGCAAGGCAGTCATGCAAAACTTGATGAATAATGTCCTTGTTTGGGGGCTGAAATGCTATCCATAATGACGTAAATGGATGCCTATGCCTAGCACCCACTTGGTATAATTATATCCACCTTTACGTTTTCCCTATTAGTTGACGGCTCTCACGTAAAGGCGGCGCCCTTTTTCTTTACAAGAGAATCATTCCATAGTTGGTAGAGGACGCGCGGAAGTCATGCGGCGGCTCTGTTGATACAATGTCTGGTCCGTTCTGGTCTGTAGGTAGCAGAGTGGACGCGTTCCGAGATATCGATATCGAGTTAACTCCAAGTCATCCAGAAGCCTTCTGGTGAATACGACACGTCTTCGTACGGCCTACGTAGTCCTTTGCCCTTTTTTTTGAAACTGATTCCAATGTCAACTTTTGTCCTCTACTGAGCCACAATTTCCACCAAGGTCATAATTATACCAGAGTTGACAGCCATCTGATTAAATCTGTTGTTTCTGGTTCATGTCAACATACATGGAGGCTGTCATCTGAAGGGGTGTTGGTTGTGCATTTTACGCGCTTATTGTCACCTTTTCAAATGGGCTGTGCAGACCCTTGAGCCTCACCACACCACACCGCCAGACCGACATGATTCGCAACCAATGTTCCGGAGATTTTGGACATGACGGGACCTTGCAGTCTGCATGTCTGCATGTCTGCAATGGGAGGCGCCGGGAGTCCTGCACGCCTTATGTCAATGAGAACCACTCCCATAGCCTGGGTTCTAGATGCTGTGCCGTTGGTCTGTTGGTCTGTGGGTCTGTGGCTGGTAAGCAATAACTTCAACATGGTCTCGTGTGTTACTACCTATGACAAACAAACGTATGACTGTTCTTTAGAAACTCTTGCAGGGGAATGAAAGAAGAGGCCGAAAAAGCTGACCCAATTAGGTGATGTTATGACGGAGAGGGTTTTGAACCTTATGTTGAGGTCCACGGGTCTAGACAGTCGCAATCTAGACCGAGATTGGAACGGTTCCTTGGCCTCTGTCTTTCCAACATTGAACCCAAACGGCGCACTCAAACAAACGTCCATAATTATTCGGAACCATTTCCCCCCTCCCACCTTTGGAAGCAAACGCCCGAAAAAGCTGCCGTGTTCCGTCGGACCCGTCGAAGCCGTCGAAGCCGTCGAAGCCGTCGAGGGCTCGAGCTCGTCCCTCACGGATTGGAGAAGCTGGGGTGGACTTGTCGGGGGGGTACAGGTCCTGAAGCGCGCCCTCTCATGCCCGCTCAACTAGGTGTGTCCTTGTCTGAAGCCCTCAGTTATACATCAAAACATAAACTTGGTAAACAAACATTCACATCGCGAAAAGAATAATCTTTCATCGCCCGCCTATCCCCTCTTCAATTCCATGCCGACGGACCATGTGCAGAGCAATACTAAGCGGCACCCTTCCAGCTACATCATCATTGTAAAATTACACAAAGGTCCCCCAGCATCCCCCTCCTAGGTCCATCTCGACGGTAATACATCCCTTCGGCTCCTTGCCCGTTGTCCGCTAGTAGGATATCCTCATTAGAACCGCAGCGTAGCGCCCGGTTGAACAGCAGTTGGTGGCGAAAACAAAATACAAGGAAACAAACAAAGAAAAAGAAAGACTCCCCGACAAACGCCACGCCATAATCGCATATCCTTAGTTCTAATGTCGATCCATGTCGTTCGAAATACATAAACCTTCTCTTAAATGACCGTGTGAACAAAAGCCGCGCGCTCGCCTCTTCGTGACTTTCCCTAACCCATAAAATTCCCCATCGGCTGCTGTTGCTGCCCAGGTCTTGGAAATACACTCTGCGTTGGGACCTGGTCAAGACTCATTCCTCCCAACGTACCCTGCCCGGTCGAGTTTTGCCATCCCTGCCCCGTTTGCTGGTTCACAAATGCGCTCTGTCGGAATGGGTTTGTACTGCCAGTCGCATGGACTGTGAGTCCACCAGACGATCCATTATTCTGAATTGGGGATGGTCCGCGTGCAAAAGGATTCGTACCAGTGGGTGAGGGCATCAGCGGCTGTTGCTGTTGTTGTGGTGCAAAGGGTGAATTATGTTGTTGCTGTTGAGGCGCAAAAGGTGACCCTGATTGTGGCATTTGTATAGTTGGGACGGGAGAGAAAGGAGATGAGGACATGCCGGTTGGCATTGGTGGTGGTTGCTGCTGGAATCCAATAGAATGTTTTGCAAAAGGATTCGTGGATGACCGGTTCATGTTAGGCGAGGTCATGGCAGTTGGATTACTGAGGAGTTTAGGTTCGGCAGCGCCAGTGAAGTTTGGCGGTAAAGCCGACTGGCGGAAAGGATTTGTTGACGTCTGTTGCGGCTGTAACGGCTCGACAATAGTAGGGAATGGCTGTTGTTGCTGCTGGGATGAGAAATTAGGGACCCCATTCTGTGGTATCGACGTGAGAGTGGAATTTTGAGAGCTGAAAGGCTGAGGGGTGTAGCCACCGAATCCAGCACCCGTAAACTGGGGTTGGATCTGGGGCTGCTGCTGCTGCTGTTGTTGTTGTTGTTGTTGTTGTTGTTGTTGTTGTTGTTGTGGTTGAGATTGCTGCATTGACGCGAACGGGTTAGTTCCTTGCCCGGCTAGTGGACTGAATGCTTGTTGTTGTTGCTGTTGTTGCTGAGGGTAGCCCATTGCCGTTTGCTGTGGAATCTGTACTCCCGGCTGTTCGAAGCCCGTTGGTTGGAAACCCAACTGTGGAGGATATTGTTGCATTTGGGGTTGTAGTTGGGGTTGCGCCATGGTTTGCTGATTATCTTGAATTGACGAGAAAAAATCGATCAGTGGTGCGCTCGGATTCGATCTGTGCAAGGTCGGCCGATCTGTCGTCGTCGTCGTGGTTGTGGCAACAGGCTTGGTCTCGGTTGCTGACTTGCTGACGCCGTTTGTAGGCTTCCCGCCATTCTTCTTTGCCTCCTTTTCTGCGAGGTACTGCCTCCGATTGATTTCAAAGTCCTTGTCATTTAGGTATTCTTCCAATGATGCAGCTAGGCTCGTAGGGGCATGTTTGATTTTCGGGATTTCTAGCCTTGTGGAATGCTCATGTAACCGAGCAATACTCAAATACTGGACTACCAGCTCGGTTTGTTTCACAAACGTTCGATATATCGCGAGTGCACGGGTCGCGTCAGGCTTTGAAAGTTCAAAATAATGCTCTGGGAAAGATCAGGACCATCCGGGAGACAACCAAACGGGGTCTTACCAAGCATATTGATGGTACCCTCGTTCATGACATGAAAAAGCACAAGCAAGTCCATAGTCAGCAGACGGAAGGCAGTCAAGGTTATCTCGTTCTCCGGCTCTTCATGAAAGGGCTAAAATAACGCAATGTCAGTTGTGACCCATGTTATCACGAAAACAATTGCATACCTCGCATTTGAGCAGATTGCGAATCTGGCTTTGAACGCTTTCTGCTTCCCTGAGGAGACCCTTTTCGATATTCAGCCGCTTCAGACGGCCTTCCCCACCACGGACATAGTCCACCTTGGTGGCTCCATATTCTATCGCCCGTTGGAGGAGGTATTCGGCGTAGGTCCGTATGTTTTTGCCTTGCGTTTGAACTAATTGCCGTGAGATGTTAGCATGCGGTATATGAGCTCCTGCACGTTCCACTCTATGTCCAGCTCTTTTCCATTTCGTGTTCCTAGATGAAGCCCTCTGGCGCATTTGACTGCTATCTGACAGCGTCCTCAGGTTCCGGCTCAGGCTCACATGAACCAAGCATCACATCCCCCACTCCATCCGAACAAGGAATTCCAACGTACCCTCTGTGAAGCTATTGATGGCCAGTCTCCGGTGCGGATTCTGGGCCAAATACTTGAGGGTGACTTCGGGCTCGCCCTCGCGGATCATGAGGTGTACGATGATGAGGCTTTTAAAGACGATGGTCCACGTCGAGTCGCGCATGCGGTTCGTGAGGGCGCGGAAGATCTCGGCGACGCCCGCTTCTCCGGCGTGTGTGGCCACGAGGATGTGTTCAACATATTTGGACTTGGGCGCTGCGAGCTGTAGGTGGAAGCACCGGTTAGCGCCAGTTTGCACGCCGAATGGGATGGGAGTCGTGCGGCAGCGCGGTGAGTGGAGCTGACCTTGATCTTGGTGCCGCCCTTGACGGACTTCTCGAAGGAGCTCGCCATGGGTGGTGTTGCTGTGGGAGGTCGCTGGAAGGGTGCGACGTGTTGTTGCGATGGGCGGTCGGCTATCGCAGCATAGCGGTATGTATTGGGCAGCGGTGTCGGGGAATGATAGTAGCGGTAACGATGAGAAGCTCTACTACAGATTGTTGTACGGAGTATTAGCACTGGCGGGCGGGCTGCCCTGTGAAGGGGGTGCAGAGTACAAAGAGAGAGAGGGAGAGTCGTGGCGGGCCGAGCTAGAATGACGAAGCTGGGATCTTCGTTTTGCGGGCCCGTGAGTTCCTTAAACAATTTCAGCAAACAACAAATTACCATAGTAAAACACGCTGCAGTGCTACAACACTAACTCTCCCGATACAACATCTGAACTCCACCATGCCCGGCTCGCCTACCCCCGAGGAACGCGAAAAGACGGACCTCGAGCTCAAGGCAAAAGAGGCCGCCGAACAGGCTACTTTACCGTACAAATGGACCCAGACAATCGCTGATGTCGATGTCACAATTCAGATAGACGCCAAGTACAAAGGCCGCGACCTCGACGTCAAGCTCACCAAGAACGCCCTCAAGGTCGCCATCAAGGGTCAGGAGCCGTTCATAAACGTGCGTGTTACCTAGAAACCCTGGAATTTGGGTTACGGTTCTGACAGCGACCTAGGGCGAGCTACCGCACCCCATCCATGTCGACGACTCCACATGGACACTTGAGACCATCCCCGGTGGCAAAGAGATCAGCGTGCATCTCGACAAGGTGAATCAGATGGAGTGGTGGGCACATGTTATCACGACCGCGCCCAAGATCGATACCACCAAGATCACTCCCGAGAACAGCAAGCTGGGGGATCTGGATGGCGAGACGCGGGGCATGGTCGAGAAGATGATGTTTGATCAACGGCAGAAGGAGGCGGGGAAGCCCACAAGCGACGAGCAGAAGAAATTGGATCTGCTGGAGAAGTTCAAGGCACAGCATCCGGAGATGGATTTCTCGAATGCAAAAATGGGTTGAGGGTGGAGATGTGATGAGATTATGGGAGATGGAATGGTACGATACCAAGAGCGAGCCCATGAGGCAAGAAATGAAAGCAGAAATGATCTTCCCTGTCTATCCCTTTTCTTATCCGTGTAATAGTCGCTCACTATGCTACAATATCTATACAGCTCGACCGGGGATCTCCCATACTGACAATTGCAACAAGAGTAAAATATGGTACATATGACCGGACAAGGTGCCAAAGCCTTGAAGACTGATAAGGCAAGCGATCGGTCAATAGAAAGGCTACTCCAAATCCAAGAACAAGCAGCTGTTTCTACTCCGTCAAACGTAAATGATATGTATCGAGCTGCGATTGCGTCATGACCGTAGGCGACTTGACCAGCGGGTCTTCGCCCTTTCCACTCTTCGGGAATGCAATGACATCCCTCACAGAGTCCTTTCCAAGCA
Source organism: Pleomassaria siparia CBS 279.74 (assembly GCA_010093715.1). Taxonomy (NCBI): domain Eukaryota; kingdom Fungi; phylum Ascomycota; class Dothideomycetes; order Pleosporales; family Pleomassariaceae; genus Pleomassaria; species Pleomassaria siparia. The sequence goes on along the minus strand of MU005770.1, from coordinate 1,274,074 downwards.
ATACAGTCATGAGCCTATCCCAACCGATTGCGAAGCCAGCGTGCGGTGGACAACCCGAGCGCAGGACGTCAAGCAAGTGCCTGAAATCTTCGATGCGCTCGTTTCTCATCTTCAACACATCTCGGAAGATGAACTCCTGAATCTCGGCGTTGTGGATACGGCGGCTGCCACCTCCGAGCTCGACTCCGTTGACAACGAGGTCGAAGTGTGCGGCAATGACCTTCTCTGGTGCTGTCAGGAGTAATTTGGCATCGCTCGCCAACTTTGGTGCCGTGAAGGGATGATGTGTAGAGGATAGTCCAGCAGTACCTCCCTGGCCAGGATCGGTGTCATTGGTGGGCGAGAAGAGCGGGAAGTCAACGATCCAAACAAAGTTGAATCCCTTGTTCTTTTCCACGCTCGACACGATACCTTGAGCTACGGCGGCTTTGTGCAGAGCTAACCGCAGATTTCCAAGTGTGGTAGAACCTCCGAAGAATGGCTCGTTCTTGCGGGCTTGTAGGATAAGTAGATCCCCGTCCTCAACTACTAGCTCTTCCGGAGGGGCCATGGCATATTCGTGTCCCAAGGCTGAAAGCCCCGATAGGGGTTGTGCAGTATCGCCTACGAAAACAGCAGGTTGTCCGTCAGGGTTCAGAAGAAATGGTTTGCCCTCAGGGCTGTCCAGGAAGTTACTGATGAATTTCCTCGTCTCTCTTGCGCTGATGCCAATGTGCATCTTGAAAGCATCGATTGCTGGGGACTGCAACGGAGTGATCTTTTTAATCAAATCTTCGGGCAGGCTCGTAGTGATGTTGTGGATCTATTTATGTCAGTTCAGCATTCCTCTGTAGAAACAAGATGCAAACCTTCGCCTCGAGTCGCAGATCTGGTTTATCTGAGCCATATGAAGCCATGGCTTCTTGATAAGTCATTTCCGGAAACTCGGAGCCTGGATGTAGTTGGATGTTGGCGACGTCATTCCAAACAGCCTTTACTACGCCTTCAATGCACTTTTTAACGTCCCTCTCCCCTGCGAAACTCATTTCCAAATCAAGCTTTCCAACGTTAGTCAAGACTACGAGTAGTTCATAGGGATCTCACCTGAGTGAATTCCGGCTGTCGGTCAGCTCTCAGGTCTTCGTCACGGAAGCAACGGGCGAATTGGAAGTACTTCTCAATTCCAGAAGCCATGAGTATTTGTTTGTATTGCTGTGGGCTCTGCGGAAGTGCATACGCGAAGCCCTTGTTCCGTGTTGGGACCAGAAACTCGCGAGCCCCCTCTGGAGTCGATTTGAACAAAACCGGCGTTTCTATCTCAATGAACTTGTTGTGGGTCAATTGCTTTATCGCAGCCTGCTTAGCTATGCTCCTTTGCCGCAAGTTCTCGCGGAGGGCCCTCTCTGTACGAAGCTGGAGATGTCGCTGTGCACTCGAGAATACAGTATCTTCCTTGATAACTAGATCGATCGGAATCTCGTTAAGGGGCACGATAAATTGCAGATCAATCTCGAGATGGTTGATTAGTCGCATTCCTAGGACGGTGTCGTCCTTGGCTGGTTGGCGTTCTTTGAACGTCCCTATGATTTTTACAGGAGTCCATTCTTTGAGAGACCTTAGTACTCGATGAGAGTCCAGACTTCGCCCTTCAATATCTTTTGAGGATGAAATAATCTGTATGCAATAGTCCTGGTCCGGGCTTCGAATCATGGCAAACGATAGATTTTTCGAAACGTCTCGTCGCGCGCCCAAGTAACCATACATTGTATGAGAAAGCTTGCCCCCTTTCGAAAGCCATTTTTCATCATTTCCAGCAAGCCGTTCAGACCATTTCAAGTGTTTCGATGTGATTACTGTGGAGAGGTAAGAAGGTACTTCGTGCAAGAATATGGGAACAATCACTAGTATTCTGGAAACCACTAAAGGCACGGCTCAAACTCTCGCTTGATTCATTCTCCCTGCACACTGGGCTTGAGGCAAAGCATCGTGCTCCACATCCAAGGCGTAACGTTTCAACGTTGGACGTGTTCCCGTGACGGCGTGATCGGATAAATCGAGATATCTCGGCGTAGGAGTCTCGGGGGCACTGTTGACGGCATGACGCACGACTTAAAGCTAGTCTCGAGAGCATGGCAGAACACCAATGCGTTGAAGGCGCGAATCGATAACATTTCTCGAAACAAGAGCTCAATTTCAAGAAAAGTGCTGTATGCGCTAGTGGCTGACTAACGGATATATAGACTATTCCCGAAGAGGGATGACGGCTTGGCAGTAAACGAACAACTTTAAAACTGTGTTCTCGGCTCTCTGCTTCCTCTCTTCATCCTTCCAGTTTATACCATGTAAGACCCTACCCTTTTCGGCCGCATCCTCGAGCTCGAACTAACAGCAATTCTTCAGATGATGAAAGTCTAGCGTGCACCAGATGAGCTATCCTTCTCCAACGCCTTCAAACTCTCCCATCACTGGGCTTAAGTGGTTCGATTGCGGTGGTGGAGGTAGCATGAAATCTGCGTCCGGCACACACTCCTTGTTACATAACGGACGCTTGGACAACATTTCTGATTCATACACTGGAAGGTGTCTCATACTCGAATCGAGTCTTTCGAACGAGTGACGCGCGGTAGATAGATGAAATAGAAGAAGTTGATATGGGAGTTATCAACATCATTCACGAGCAAGGAAATGAAGAACGTCACTTGCATACGTCTCGCTTGAGTTTGCGCATTTTGATACTTGAAAAGTGAGATCTTGATGGCCGCTCACGGGACAGATGCTTTGTTTACATAGTTCTACAAGTAATCGCACATGTTGTACACGAAGAAACGCCTGTCGGTTCTCTATTGGTCTTTTCCAGCAGCAGCTTGCTCAGCTCTCTTGGCTTTGAAGTCCTCCCACCCAGGACATGTCATGCCCTCGGCTTCAAAGCGTTCCTCCGAAATGATGCGGCAGACTTGGAATTTGGACTTCCCAGATCTAACAACAAGCGCCTCCCAATCAACCAAATAGTGATTCGGGTCAATGGAGGTGCCCTCTGGAACCTGTTCCCACTTCAAACCATGAGGATTTTCCACGGTTCCAGAGTTGGGTACCACGACGTAAGCGCCTTTGCTTTTGATCAATTTATGCCCTTCATTCCTAGATGCAACAAGACCCGCAGCATGCAATATTCGAGGGAAGGTCCCTACCCGGAGAAGGGTGCTGGGAATTGTTACGACGCTGTTAGCAACATCGTCAATAGAACTGTCGGTGGCAGTTGATGGGGCCTGGGTTGCGGCTATGAACCCCCTCTTGTAGTCGGTAAGTTTCAGAGCTCTGTCACTCTCTGTGGGCTCTATCATATTAGATGACGTCGGCACATCCACGATAGTGCCGTTGGAAAGCGTTTTCCGAAGTGCGCTGAGAGAAAAGGTGCGTGTGCCATCGCTGAAGGCCTCTTTATGCGCAACTTCCGCCTTCTTAGCCGATGCGGCTCCATGAGCGAGCTCAACTATTTCCTTCGCCAGAAGATGTTGCGCCACGCGTTTCCCAGCGTCCTTCCTCTGTTTCTCCATCACGAGGTAGATGTAGTCGATTGGTATGAAAGTGAATAGTTTCAAATAACGCTCGACATCGTCGTCAGATGTGCGTAAGAAATACTAAAACCACCATTGTCAGTGCCATCGTCTGTCGGAGTGTTCAGAAGGACAGACCTGGTATAGATCAAACGAACTCATCATCGTCTGATCAAGCCACACAGCATTACCGGCGCTTTTGCCGAACTTTTCTCCCGATGCGGTCGTTAGGAGTGGTGTGGTGAGACCGAAGGTAGCCGTCAGAACATCCTCGTCCACCTGTCTTTCGTTTTCGCCTCGCCGTAACTTTCGCATATGGTTGACGGCATCCATACCAGCACATATGTTTCCGTACTGGTCTGAGCCGCCTAATTGAAGTTGGACGCCTTTTTGGGAATACATGTGCCACCAATCATATGCTTGAAACAGCGGGTAACAGAATTCGGATATTGCCATACCATCACCGCTTTCTGTCCGTTGTCTTACGCTACAAGTTGTAAGCACCTGTTCTGATGAAAATTCCTTGGAAAAGTCACTTACGAATCGCGACTCAGCATCGCGCCCAGTCTCATGCCAGAACCCAGATCCTTCATTAGATCCACTGCCGTGAGTCCTTTTAACCAACTTCCGTTGTCCAGAACCTTTTGGTGGTTGTCCGCCGATGTCTGTATGGGATATCTGTGCTTGATGCCTAGACATTTCACATGTATCCATAACTTCCGCAGTTGTGCCTCTATGCTTTGAACATTCATGGCCTGAACATCTGCGCCCTGCCGTGTACGGGCTGTCTTTCTCCCAGAAGGATCTCCAATCTGAACTGTGCAGCCGCCGAACTATTCATCATCAACGCGGTGTTGTACGCATTGTATCGAGTCGCTCACCAACGTGACGGTGTTGAAGCCATAGAAGTACATCCAGTATAAGGCCATAAGAGGGAGGAGATGACCGACGTGTAGAGAGGGCGCTGTAGGATCCACACCAACGTACGCTCCTATTCGTTTCTCCGTCAGTAGCCAGTCGAGCGCTTTACGACCGCTGAGTTTGTTAGCGTTTCCCCTTTTTCTTCGACAATCAAACGCACCCGGCCACGTCCTTGACAAATCCTCGCTCTTCTAACACTGTTAACATGCTCTTCTGTGCACCAGAGCGTATCCTCCGAGCTTGCGTCTCCCATTCCGCCCTCCGTATCTGCTCGGCATCTTGTTTTGTCGTTATGGACCTTTTTGAAAGCGCGAGAGGAAGGGCTTGGCGGCGATTATGAAGACATTGGCGGCATACGAGCTGTCGGTGCCGTGGTAAATGTGTAAGCAGTGACATGGCTGCAATTCGAGGGCGAATCAGTTCGGTCAATTCCGCGTCAAAAAGTTGAAGTACGGATCTGCGTTCCGAAATGCCAAGCATACATGCTTTTTGATTGGTCAATATCTTCTTCGTATCAAGCGTCCTCTCAACACCATGCGTTCATCCTGGATCATCATGGTCTCTTCATTTTTTTCTTTCTCATATACTCGGATTTTTGATGCTGACATATCACTTCACTAAGACTTGAAAATAGAGTCATCAAGCAATTGAACAGTCCGACATCGATGACATCCAAAGCGGCACCATCTAGTCGCAGTAACCCTGCTTGAACGAATATGTTCAAACGGGTTTTCACATGTTTATACCAGAGATAGTTCAAATCATCTCTTCTACTAAGATAATTGTTCGTTGATGTTCGTTTCGACAGATTATCATATCTGAAATTATCACTATGTATATATATATATATATCTGAGTACAGGTTGTCCATCTCAGCTAATCTCATAGGCAAAGCAAATCGGAGGCCATTACCAACTTTTAATTCTCGTAGTGCAACAAACAGCAAAGGAATGTCTCCGGGTCCTCAAGTAACTTTTAGCAAATCCCGGTATGAGGAGGTCATGATCTCGTTATAAGCAGCGGGTGAACATGTTTTCGCATGCAGCTCAGCCCGTGACGTCCGTGAGTAGCTTAATACTGCGTCTTGTACCCGTTGTACCCGTCGTTCTTGGTTTCGCATTCCGTCTTCGTCTCCACCCAAGCTGTTGTGTAGGGTACCTCCGTCGTTTCAGTGTACACGGAAGTGTTCGTTTCGCTGGTGACATATGTGACCGGGCTGGTCTCGACCTCAGTCTTGTAGTTTGTGGTAACGAGCCTTCAGTCGAGCAAGTTAGTGAATGGGAGAGACAGTAAGGAGCTTTGAACATTAGCTTACGTATAGGGATAGGTCTCAGAGGAAGTCTCTGTATTGACTTTGGTCTCGTATTTGGTCTCATAGTAGACGGTGGTCACTGGGTAGGTCTCTGAGTAGGTTTTGGTCTCGTAGTAGGTAATCGTCTGATGAAGTTAATATGATTCGTTGGACTGTAGGAGTAAGCCATAAGCGTACCTTTGTGGAGGCTCCAACACTGGTCTCTGGGTAGGGCTTGACAGTGGTGCTGAGCTTGCTGCTCACTGTAGTAACAGGAACGTAGACTGTCTCCGTCGACAGATAAGTCGAGGTCTCGGTGTAGACTTTAGGTTCCGTATAGTAGACTAGAAGAGCGTCAGTGAATTCCCATAATCATTCCCAAATATTTTGAGCGTACCTGCAGAGCAAGTGGTCATGGGCTTGTCGTTGCCAGGGAAGGCTGCTACAGATGAAGCCGAGGCAACAAGAGCGAGGATAAGACTTTGGAAGAGCATCTTGATGAAATTGAGAGTTATCGAGGGAAGGGTTAACGATTGAAGCTTGAGTGTAGCGAAGGTGTTGAGCGAATGCTGGAGTCTTCTCGATGCTGATGATGCCCTTTTCTGTGGACAAGTACCACCTTTATAGGCACCACTGAATCTATTTCCGTCTAAAACTGAGATTGGCATCATTGTATGCTGCTCGGAATTGGTTTTTTTACCACGCTGTGCATGCCGTGCAGAAGCCATCGCTGATCCTCGCCGTCGTTCAGCCGGTGTGTTTTTCACACGAGGGCTAGCCGTTGAGGTCAGGCTCGCGTGCGGTAGAGGTCCCGAGTTCCCAGACGAGCGCAAGAGAGCATTTCAATCGGTTAGCATTGACGTAGACGAATCTCATGGTGCCAAGGTAGAGTTACAATGGGTCGATGGAGTCTAAAAAGATGAGGTAACGGGAATGATGATGGGGCAGAGTTTTGACGTTAGTAAAGAGCCCAACGAAGGCTTGCAGAGCTTAGACTGAGGCTGGAAAGTGGCAAGCTTTTATGTGCCTCAATTAGAAACAATCTGCAGAATTCGATATTACTTTTGACTACGCTTGCTTTTTAGTCTTGGCAGCAGTGATGGACATTTTCTTATGAAGTTTGCTTCTGAGGACGACGAAGTATTCAAGCTCAATGTAGAGGCCGAGAGACTTTCAGGATCTATTGCGAGGTTACCATTACACGCATATGCATCTTGTTCGTACTTTGCCAGCCACTGAAGCTGTGCCCACTTTCCGGACTCGCCTCGGGAATAGGAAATGTCTGGGACGAAACCGTATCGTAATCCCTAGACCGCCAAATAAATGGCAATGGTACTTCCGAGCGAGATGCCTTCAAGTGAGACTCGGAGTGCAACTCAGGATATGCCCCAATCGACTTAAACGCAAGTGTACGGTGATCTAGACTCAGGCAAAGCCAAAACAACGCCTTGTAGGGAAGGACAGAAGCCTTGAAGCTGTATATTCACGACTTGAAAACTTGTGGCGATGGAGGCAAACGGTACACCTGTACGGTCTGCCCTCGTTAACCATGCCCAACCTGGCGAAATGACGATGTAATTGGTATGGTATTGGAGGCACTAGTGATGTATGCATGCGGTTGCTAACACCATGCTAATAGCATGTTAACGAGGTTCTAATGTGTAGCGTTTTTTTTTGACTCTCTGCAGGGAGCTAAGTGAGCAGTTTGGTAATTGAGTCGATGGAATGGAGGGGGAGAAGATGCGGGGAAGTTTAAGATGTATGTACTGTAAGGCCGGGCCGGATAGATTCCCGATCTCAACGATCTATGTATGCATGGGATCTAGGTTCTGACTAAGCGCATATTTTTTTCCGTAACAGAAAACTTCCACGGACGTCTCCAACAGCTTGCGCAACATGCCTATACATCAGCTAAGTTCATACTTTCTTTGGATAACCAATTGCACTGTCTCTTCTCTGTGTGACGATTGAGCCCCGAACCCACTACAATTACAGTCACGACGTAACACGAAGCTGTTCCTGCAATCGCCCGACGCTCTCCCAACAACACTTGCATATCTGCTGCATGGTCTCATTGCCTAGAACCTCAACTTCCGTAAAACCATGACCCCTTCATCCGCCATACCGGCCAAGTCCACCGAATACCCCTCTGAACCTACATACGAAAGCGTGCCCATCACGTCACAACGTTCGCTACGCCAGATTTCCGTGTTTGCTATTGGAGCTGCATGTTTTCTAGCATCCACAGCCTTGACGCGCCGAGCCATTTATAGACGACAGCTCAGAATACCGCCAAAATTCTTCGATCCGAACACGAACCCTCACGAGCACTTCAGTCCCCTCAATGACGCTCTACAGGCGGTAAACCTGGCGACAATGAATTGCGTTAGCGTTGGTATCATGGTAGTTGGCGGCACGCTCTGGACGTTCGATATATCGGGGTTGAAGGAAGCACAGTATGCGCTGCGCGGACGCCTAGGTTATGAGAGCATATACCAAACCGGTCAAGACAACTCTGAATTATCAAGAGAGTCACTTGAGGGAACCATATTAAGAAAGAGATCGGAGAAACACGATGATAAAGGTTCCGGAGCGCCACGATTATGATGGACAAATGTGTATGAGTATTGGTGGCTGAATGGGTAGTGTACGTTCCAGGCGGGCAGGATTCCGTCGTGAGTTCTAGAAGGCGTCGGCACCGTTTTCGTGCCACGATCAGGGACAGCATGCTCTGAAGAGCTGGCACACACTACGGGTCGTAGCGCCATCGTTTTGAACGTCAGGCTGTTGCCCATAATTAGCAGCTCAAACCCGACTCACTCCATTTCGAGAAGAATTGACGCCTAGATGTCCGGCTTCTGTTCAGTGGTGAGGTGCTAGTGGACCCAGCGGCACATGTGTATGCATCATAATGGCTAATTGAACCTAGATAACACTGAAGATCTTCATGCCGCTTCCAGGCATGCCGAGTGATGGCACATCTGACCTCTTTCCCCGTGCATTGTGGGGTCGAATTCAGTGCGATTTTGAAATTAGCTTGCGGATACTATTTGACTAGACCACGAGGCATATAGCTTAATGGTTGTTACAGCTTTGGTCAATTGTGGCTCGTTTAGCGGATACTAGGGCATTTGTCACCTAGCCATAGCGCCCTTATAATTCTCGATCTGTCGAGTCGGGTACAATGACCGAACCTTTTTGGACCAAGCTCAAAAGTCAAGTTCGACTTCGACATGATGCGAAATCCTCAGCACACAAGCTCAGATCCTAGTTCTACTTCACGTCCTCATTGTTGTTTTTCTGCATCAGTTTCCCGAAGTTACCAGGGCGCCTGCGAGTGTGCTATCAATTCTTTCAGTGATTCTTCTCTCGAATAATGCCACAAACTAGTCGTATGGTTACACTGCATCACGTAGAACTCCTACCGAGGTATGCCGACCGACGTTCAGGTCGGAAACGGTTGCATCTCCTAGTAGATGGCCTGAGAGCTCAACCGATGCTCAGTCCGAAGTGTCCAACGCGAGTGTTAACACAGCATCGCATTTCTCTATGACCTGCTCAATATAGACACGATCGTACGAATACCACGCCACCACCATTGCTTGATCATGACATCAACAAGGCAATGTCTACATATACGATGTCACTTAGCCTCAATAGGCAACATGTCCTATTAATAGCCCAATCGAGTGTTCCACTGGCTCATCTGATCGTGCACCGATTTCCAGCCTCTTGGATCTGAGCCCTGAGCCTACAAGTTTACATATGACGAGCCATCCTAACAGATCAAACAGCTTCCTTCTTTCCGTCCTCGACCTTCACTCCCATAGTACCATCCCTATTCGCCCGCCAGATTCCATCACCACCCTCAAATCTCTCCAGTTTCCATATCTCGGCCCTCTTCTTCGTCTCCTCGAGCGCTTCCTCGCCTGCTCTCCATGCTGCCTGTCGATGCGGCGAGCTTACCGCAATTAAGATGCTCTCCTCGCCAATTGGACACTCGCCTAGCTTATGCACGATAGCGATCTTGGTCAAGTCGTGTTTGGAGAGTATTGTTTCTGCGATGGAGTATAGCGTAGTAATGGCGAGGGGCGTGTAGGACGTGTATGCCAGACTGGATACGGGTTGGTTGTTGAAGCTATCCCGCGTAGTGCCAATGAAGAGGACTGTTGCACCGGCGGAGGGAGAGCGGACAAATTTTGTTACTGAGAGGGAGTCCAGTATGTGAGGCGTTAGCTCGACATGTATGGTGGATGTGGTGCGAGTCACTGGGTTCGGTGGTAAGTCCGGGACGTAGGTTTCGGGCTCTGTTGTCGTCATCTCCCTGAATGATAGTTGAGTATCAGTTGATGAATCGATGATTGGTATTTATTTCGAGGCCAGAAAGGGAGACCCGTATGTACGAGCCAGATTACAGCGAGAGGTGCACGAATTCTGGTACTTCTTGCGTCGAAGAGATATGTAGATAGATAGCTACAGTGACTTAGCATTCTTCCATCGCAAAGAACAATCTTTGAGCAGGCCGAGTGCGAAACCACAACCGATCAACAGACATGAGGCGGGTAAAGTGTAGTCAATAAAAATCACAACTGATTCGACTGCTATGTTTGAAAGTATATACAATATAAGCACGCATAATCATCGAAAGCCGTGTTATCACCCGAAAAGGCGAAGAAGGCTTTTAGGGAAATCGCCGCATCTAGATCCGAGCGACGGGGTTGTGGAACAACAAACGTCAAAGACTTACACCAAGTAGACCTATCTAGGTACGTACAATCTTTCCAACAGCAGCTGGATCCTGTTGTTGTAGAAGAGTGTTGTTGTGCAATGTTTGAAGCAAGAAGCAAGTGAGTTGGACATGGATCGATTAGATGGGTGACTAAACCCCCGATGTTCGCTCCGGGCCGCAAGCGATTTCATTGGTCGACCTTGGACATACAAAGCAGGTGGTTACAGTGTGAAAGAGCCATGATTTGGAAATGTAGAAGAAAATGGTTATCAGACCGAGAATTATCTTGTTTCAGGTTTAGATAGCTGGTATCTATCGAACAATGCACGACAAGCAAGGCACGACAAGCCAACTCCACAGACGCCCTTAAACCCCCCAATGTAACCTGCTCATGCGTCTATTCAACCGCAAGCAAATGCCAGAGAATCTACAATCCAAATCTCTTCTGTTGCTGCGACATCAATGCCAGACGGGAAGGATGGATGCCATTGGTCTCTTCCGCTGGCTTCTTTACCTCCTTTGCCTTTCCAGCTGCAGGCGCATCGTCCTTCTTGTTCTTCTTGTCACGTGCAGCCTTCTTATCAGCGCGCTCCTTCTGCTTGGCCTCGACTTCGTCACGCTTCTCACGGTCACGAATGCGCTCTTCGGCTAGCTTGTCGTTCTTGGCCGCGATCTTGGTCTTGCGATTTGCGGTGTTGCCGCCGCCGCCGGCACTATCCAAGGTCAGAAACATCATTCCTAGCGAAGGATATCAAATGTACTCACGTCAGTTCGCAGTTGATTTTGCGTCCCTCCTTGTTCTTCCCGTCTGGGAAGACGGAGTGGTGGTACTTCTTCAGACATGTCTCCATCTTGTCGAATTTATCAAACTCGACGAACGCGATGCCTTTGTGTTTGCCGCTTGTCTTGTCGGTCACTAAGCGGATCTCCTTCGGGGTGATCTTGGCGAAGTGTGTTTCAATCTGGGCTTTAGTGGCTGTGTAGGGGAGATTTCCTGTGGTAATGTTAGACGTCGAGTGGAGAAGGAGAAGATTGCGGGACATACCGACGAAGACGATGAAGCGACCCTTCTTGCCCGTATCTTCCTCTTTGACGGCCGAATCCACATCCTCCTCTGCGCCGTTGGTCTCTGCTACAGGCTCGGATTTGGTCTTCTTGTCTTTCTTCGATTTCTTCTTGTCCTCCGCTTCCGTGACCGCAGGTTCAGCGTCGTTGGGCTTTTCAGACTCTGAATGGGCAACCTTCTTCTCCTTCTTTGACTTTTTCTTCTCCTTGAGTCCTTCCGAGGTAGCTTCTACACCATTGGTTCCTGCCGCAGCTTCTTCGACGTCCTTCTTGTTCTTCTTCGACTTCTTCTTATCCTTTTTCGACGTTGTGGCATCGACATCGGCATCGGGCATGGGTTCGTCGCCGAGGTGTACGGAATCTTCTACCGCAACTTGCAGCACGGCGTCACTCTTGTCTTTAGATTTCTTATCCTTCTTTGACTTTTTTTCCTTTTTTTCCTTCTTGTCCTTCTTCTCCTTCTTGACCTCCGCTACAGGCAATTCATCAGCCTCAATTGGGGGCTCGTCGGTCGTCTTGTCCTTTTTCGATTTCTTGGAGACTTTGGGTTGCTCTTCAGCGTCCTCCTCGCGCCTCTTGCGTTTCGAGTCCTTCTTTGCGACTTTCACATCGTTCGCGGTAGCAGAATCATCTGACGCGGCAGCAAGGGTAACCTCCTTCTTTTTTGACATGGTGGATAGAGAATGTGGGTGATATGTAGCTGTTGAAGTGGTGATGTACGGTGGGGGAATCTTTGCGACAAAGTTCTTGAACTCAGCAACTTTTTCTGCCGGGCGGTAAGCGCGGCGATCCGATCTATACCTTAGCACGAATCATGGTTTCGATGCCCACCACGGCCAATGCACACTACATTGCGCACGTCAAAATGAGGTTTACTGTACCCGGAATACATCTCACCCGTCGATTGCTGCGTCCTCCGAATACATGTACTCTCGAACCCCGTGTACCGCGCCAATTCTCCCGCAAGCCCCCGCGGCTTCTGCTTGTCTCGCATCAGAGCTCCCCACGCCCACAACTCCCATTCCTATACCCCTCCGCGCAGTATCTCTCCAATGGCCAAACCCGAATACTACGCCTCTTCTCCATAAGCGTTAACCACAAGAAATACATCAAAGAAGTTAGCAAGCTTACGGTTCGATACACGGTCTACATTTTCCTGATCACTAGCTGCTTCAGCATCGCGAGTCTGGGCATATTGAGCGAGAGGCAAGAGCGCGCGTTCCCGTCGCCGCACGAATGGAGTTTGATCACAAGATTCAGATTTCGCAGAGGCAAATGGTGGGAGGTGCCGGAGCATAATGAGGAGGAAGGTTTCCCAAATTGGGCGCGCTTGTATGATGAATATCAGCATGCGCTAAAGAGATTAGAAAATCCGAACAAGGACGGAAATGGCATCCTAGAACAGGAGATGGTAGGAGGGGTGGCACAAGGATTTGATGTCACAGCAAAGAGCGGGGAGTGGCGGCAGGGATACTATGAAGTGTTAATGGGCATGGCCGGAGCAGCAGAACGGTTGGAAGGATGGGTAACAGATAAAACGAGACGGAATATATGGTCCCCTGAGTTTATAGCCTCCTCTTCGAATCCCAGGCCGAAAGCAACACCGCCGGGTATGCCAGTGCCACCAGAAGAGCACTTACAGGTCCCTGCTGCGGACACCCCCGAGACATTCTACCTTCGAATTCTCACATCGAAGGGCTTCACGACACACCAGCGGCTCAAAGCAGCGCTAGGGTACGCCGACTGGCTCAGCTTCAAGAAGCTACCAGACTCGGCAGAAGAAGTGTACCAGTGGGCTCTGGACATCGCCCTGGCAGGCGTTCCCACCCTTGATCACTCGACTGTTATTGACACCAAAACCAACGTCCTCTCCTTCTCAGCACCCAAAGACAAAATAACACCGAATCTCATCTTCGCCGCCACAAGTCTTGCTACTTTCTACGCTTCGCAAGGAAACGTTACCGCTGCACTCCCCATCCTTATCTCCGTCCTGCGGGCACGCCTTGCCGCCGACCCTGCCCCTCCCGCATACGTTGAACCTCCACCAGACTCCAGTCTAACTGGCACCCTCCTTAGTCTCCTCGCCGAGCCCCCTTACCCGCCACTTCCCCCAACAGGCGACGAACCATTACTCCGTCGCATCGAAGATCGTTGCGAAGAAGCCGCCCTGAAAATCTACATCGGCGAGATCCTCTTCGCGACCGCCGGTTCCTCATCTATTCAACGAACCCAAGGCCTCTCATGGGTCCGCGACGCCGTCTCCACCTCCAAAATCGCACAAAGTCTTGATCCCATCACCATGTTTCCGGAGCGAAAGAAGAAGTGCGAGCAGTGTGAAGAAGTTGGGCTCGAGGCTTGGGGTAAAATGATGACGTTTCTGGCGGCTGAAGCTCGTGATAAGAGGGATAAGGCGAATGCTGGGGGTGTCATGAGTTGGATAGGGAGCTTATGGGGTGCCAGGAAGGGCTTGGATGAGAAGGTGGAGGATTTGGAAGGAGAAGAGGAGGGCGTCGTTATGCGGTTGAATAAATTGAGGGGGAGGATGTTAAGGGAGGAGTATGAGGATATGGATCGAAAGTATGCGAAGACCTTTGTGTTCTAGATCACGAGTGTGTACGATAGAGATACCTTCAACGAAACTGCCGATTGACCACAGTATCACTTCTCTAGTTTTGCTACGTCACTGCTTTTTGTGGAGAATGAACAGAAACCTTGGTAGAATGTACCCTGACAGTGTTCTCTGCCACCTAAACTTCAACGTGCTCCAATGTGCTTTCTCAAATACAGGATGTCTTCGCGAACACTTGAGAGGAGACACCGCAAAGCCAGAAGCCACCAGTTGAAGACTTGGTAGTTCCCGACCGCTTATCATTCGATGTGCCATGCCTGTGTGACATATTCAGCGAAGCATGATTCTTTGATACTATATTTCGAGATAAATAGTTCAAGGCCGAGCCGATAGAGAATTTCGCCAAATACACGCCAGGTAAGAATACAGTAGCCTTTATAGTCTCGACATACAGCAGACCAAACAGTCAATTGACAAAGCACATTACTTCTGCATCTCTTCGTATTCCACAATGGTCTGCCAAAAGATCTCCCGATAGCTCGATGATGGCTTGCCAAAAGGTCATCATTACTGGAACCTCTTACATGTGTAAGTTGAAAATCCTTCAGAGTCCGAGAGCAATTTCTTCCATGAAACCTAATCAGATGAATGAATGGTGGTGCTGTTCTTCGTCGAGTTTATCTCGTTGCAATCTGAGAGGGTCAGAATCTCACCCCTTCGTTGCGATTAATAGAATATCGGACGTCTGGACGTCTGGTCAAGTCGGGAACCACGAAGACAACTGCATGTATCGCGCGAAGCGCAGGGTCGCCTCGTGCCGGGGAACCTTTTGTTACATATAGGAATCGTTTGTTTGGGTCATGCCTTATTTACTATACGATTAGCTTCTCCGTAGTGCAATTAGCTTCTCCGTAGTACGATTAGCTTCTCCGTAGTACGATAACCGTCATGATTGATATCTCCTGGCAAGACAATGTCTATGTCTTCAGTGTCTTGGCAATCTAACATTCTAGTACCCGTTGATGTATGCCACTCTCTCTATGTGCTGCGATAAAGTTCAAGGGCGGGAAAAGAGGATTCTTAAGATTTGAAGGACCAGCATCGGAGGCGGGCATCGACGTTGGCAGTGAGGAGGCGATGAAGACACGACGATGATGATGAGGCGGAGTCTCGGGTTTCTCTGTGACTGCATGGCCGAATTCGAATGTAACGAGGATAGAATGGTTATAGGTAGATGCTGTCGTCTTTGAGATTGGACAAACTGACGCTACATCAGCGACATATCCATATATATACCCAAGACAAAAGCAATGGCGACGGTGGAGGTTGTGGGAAATAAGAAGGATTCACGGAAGCCGTGTAGAATGTAATGAAATAGTTGCAAGCTAGACGCTACGAGCGGTGGTTGAGGACATGTGGTTAGTTCTCGCCGGAGCAGCCATTCAAAACGAGTATCGAGATTGCGTGCGACGGATGGGTCTAAAGTAGCCTATGAAAGGACCAAAGTCTGAGGTATTCATCTGTGCCAGATCTCAGTGTACAACACCAAAGATGAGATCAGAATAAGATTTGCAGTCCGGACCCGAGGATGTCGAGGATGTAGATCGCTGTGTTCAGGTTGGCCGACAACAAACACATTGGAGCTCCTCGCGCATGCGACTCAAAATTGAGGGCTTTGCATTGAGCTGCATATCCAAGCTTGGACAGGTGAATGTCTGATTTAATCACCTAGAAATACAAAAATGTCTTCAACAAATTGTGTTTCGTTACTTTTGATTCGAGACGCTTTGAGCTGGATCACCGTCGTGAAACCTCCCACGGCGAAAAGGTAGGGCTTTAGAATCGATACGTAACCACACTCTCCATCAACGGTCGAAGCATGAGAGTAATTGGAGTCTGAAGCTACAATGTTTATATTGAATTCAGTTGAGATCCAAGTGATCCTTTACCACTCCTTCCCCTCGTCATCTCAATGTGGATGCGATCCTTTGTGCCTTTGCTCATTCTCCGGTTTTGCGTTTTAATATCCGAGGGGAATTGCTTCAGGATAGTATATAAATGCAGGACTGCCAGATACAAAAGTGTTTCACGGAGTAGAATTGGCCCTGTACCTTTGAGCCGCAAGTACGTGCTCGTTCCCGGTATCTCGGAAATGTTCGCTCAGCTCTCTGACAGCAGAGGCTGCCGACACAGAAGCTAGGATATACCGATGTTTCGACAATGTCGAACCACCTTTGTCGGTTTGAAATTCATCGCGACCACTAAACCACCTATTTGGAATCGATTGCCACGGTCTGTCAGACACGTTGGCTTTGCATGCTCATCTACATCTCGACCCACGTGTTGCAGCTGTCTTCATTTCCCTCAAGGGAACATGGCGACGTGGATGAAAAAGCAAAATCCCGATTCAGCCTCCAGCCACCAGCTGGGATCCTGCGTCATCGTGTACTACCGACAAACCCATAAATCTGGGTGGTACGCGCACCCCCCTCCACGGCAGCGGCTGTAAAGAAGTATGAGGCGTGCCGTCTGCCGATAGCCACGACCCGTGTCATGCTATCAGACACTCATCAACATCGGTCGTGCCGCGCCGGGTTCTAAATTAAGAACAAATCGGAGTTGTTAGGGAATGGCTGGGTTTTGTGTCCAACCGCCGGACACAAGTTGGTAGGATAGATCTGAGCGCACACTGAAAAGAAATAAGTTAGGCAGTGTTCATTAATCAGACAACGTGGCAGGCTGTAATGAATGAGACGTGCAACGTGGGATGGTGAATGCCACTGAGAGTACCGGCCGGGCATCAAAACCAGGTTGTGGGAACGAACGCACGACGCGAGGGTGCGTCATACATGGTAGAAAAAATTGGCGAGACCGCGAGTATGGCTCAGACAAGTCTTGGTACGTGAGACTTGACAATGACAGTTGAGAGGAAGTGCTATCCCATTAGCCAAAGGATGCATGACGAGAGTGGGTCAACAAACCTGTACTGCAGAACCGTCTTCTGTATAGGTAATCATACACGCGCGCTCAGCGCCGTTGATCTCTTCGCGCACATATTATCGTCGCATCGTTAGAGGCCGTCAAGGCCCTGGAAATCTTCATGTTAATGTCGACTGAATGGTCGTCCCATGATTGCTGTGTACACCTGCAAATATATTCAGATACCGCAACAACAATGGGAACACGCAACCCTATCAGCAGAGGCGAATATATCACTTGATGAGTGGCCTGTATTAGCATGTGTCGAAGTGCAACAATTCACAATCGTATCAGGAGTGTTGAGTCGAGAGAAACAGTGGGCAACGTCGTTTGGTCGTTTAAGCGAGCTTCGAGGAGATTCCGTGCAGACCGAGTCTTCGACGTACTCTTCGACGTGCATTTCGAATACCTGCAGGTTCAACTCGCAAAGTCTCAATGAGGGAAATACCGGCACTGCTGTGCCCCACTGAGGATCTCGCCGAACTTTTCAGTCTTCTTGCGACGTCGTTTGTCGCATGATTCCGATACTCTGCAAGACAAACGGAGAAGACTGCCAAAGTCCCTTTCTGTAATGTGCGAATTATTCCACGTTACCCTTTTGTCGTTTCTCCTCAGCTTCTTCCCATATGCACCTCGAACACATGCAGTCTCCACCAAGCGCACCAACGGCCCATTCTCGCCTCTCTTTCACCGGGAGTCGTATGTCACAGTAGTGGCTGAACACTTCCTCTCCTTTGCGAAGCCCAGGTTGGACACTAGGGTCCCGGCCCTTCCAATTCACCAGCTTCTCGCGGGTCTGGAATCTGATGCTTCCTTGCCAATCCCAAGAGACGCTGGGATCACAACTATGGTTTGCTAAACACCACATGGGATGAACAGCAGCAATCTCGGGCCTATATTCAAGGCCTTGTCGCGCAGATGCCGTGCCTGGATCATATTAGCGGATACTTGGCTCCCGGACACCGTGCAAGCTAACCACGTATTTTGCCATACAACGTATTGAATATCCACGTATCATACCGATGACTTTGCTCGAATATGTTTACATCCATCTTTTCCAGTATATTGAGTGGAGTTAGGATGTTATTGCTGAATGAGAAGGGAAGTGTGTGAGGCACAGACGCGAAGGGATCAACAAGTTGGCCTCGGGCATCCACTTTCCAAGTGCGATCAAGATCAACACCAAGATAGTCGTGGTAATCGCCCCAAATATATCGAACTTCCTTCAGCATCAAGGGATGAACCTCCTGTGCTTCAGCCAGGGCTAGAGCTCGGATTAGAAGAAGAGAATACAGGTGGTCTGCGGCTTCAGTTGCAGGCACCTTCTGCTCAAGGGACACACCACAAATGGCGGCGTGATATTGTGTCTGGGCTAAGTCATGACAACCTTCGCTGCAAAAGAAAACTTCGTCACAGTCTTCGCAGGCTATTGTGATGCCAGCTCCAGGGTCTTCGGCTTCAGAACCTGTAGATTTGGGTAACGGTGCGACGCATGCATCACAATATGAGTCATGGAGTCTCGATATGGCAGTCAAGAGCGACTTTTCTTCAAGTACCTGCTGGCCGGCAGGAATGTCTTGCTTTGCAAACACTCCCAGCTGCTTGACATGTTGCACTTGCTGGTCTGGGCTGCGAGATAAATAAGTGAGCTTGGTACCACACAAGCCGACGTACTTTTAGTCTGAAAATGATAGAGTGATAGAAATTTCCTTACCTGCTAGTCTTGTCTTTCAATGCCAGGAGGGGTAGATTTGCCACCCTTACTTCTAGCAGAGGTGCAACTTTTGTCATCTCGTCATTGAGAAACTGAATACTTTCAGGCGAGAACCTGTCCGGTTCATATTCGTTCCATGGATAGAGCTCGCGACGAACAAGACCTTTATCAGGATAGTCTGAGATGTCCACTTGCTCAAAGATCTCGCCAGTGGACTGAAAGTGAGCTTGTAATTTAGTCACTAGTGTTTCTCGATAAGCTTCAAAAGAAGGCATATTGGGGAAAGCTCTGATCGCTCTGGTGTTATAATCGAAAGCACTCCGGAGACAGCCACAGTCTATCAATCCTCCAACGAGAATGTCGTACCTATTTACCGTTAGAAGCGTAGTGCAGTGAACTGTCACAAAAACCAAGATAGAAGAGCAGGTTTCACTAGGATGTCATACGCAGTTTTCAACCAGCATGTCTTTGCCCAATTCACGACCTCATTGTCGTCGATGATAGTACTGGCGGAGTCATGCTGCAGTACCGAGACGCAACAACATTCAGAGTGCTCCCAGACGTGCGAGCTCGGACTCAATACAGCCGTCTTGTGCTCTCGTGTATAGGTAATGTCGGCTTGTGCTGCCTCTAATGCCACTTCGTGATACTCCGACTCCTCCGCCACCTCGTCAATCAAGAGCAGCGCTTTATACGCGTCGCCAACAGCCAGGTCTGGGTATCCAAGAAATTTATAGGCTTTTGCGAGTCGCAGGCGCAGAATTATGCTATAGGGTTGAGAGGTAAGGGATTTTTGGAGCTCTTCGAGTTCGGCAAGTCTGGTACGTAAAACACTGTTCACAGGGAAATTTTTCGCGGCCTGTACATGTGAGAACAGAGCGCGAGAGACGAAAATAGTAGGCCACTTACCCCCATATCGCCGCTTTCAGGGAGTGTTGTGAGAGAGTCCATAGCCTCAGTGGGGGCGAGGGGTACAGAGGTGAACAACGTCGCTTGCGCTTGGAAGAAAGTTCGCTAGCGTGATAAATGTATAAATTTAACCTTAACTTCCACAATAAATGGGTTTTACCCCACTAGCGCGCTGTCACGGGACCAGCTTGCTGATTACGCCGACACTTCGATCCCCTTCAAGGTTCCACCAGCTCCTACATATCCGCGATCTTTGATTTGTACTACATCCACATACGCGTTCCAAAATGCTTCCTTCAGCAGCAGAGTTGGTGGCCCGATTTCTGCGGGCGAGCGGATATGCTGAGGTACGTAAGCTACGTCATTTGTGTTAAGCAGTCCATTTATTCTCAGTACCATTTTGTAGCGAAGAACGTTGCAGATTTTCTTGACATTTCCTTGAATCAAGCTGATGGATTAATAGACACTGGCAAGCTTCATTCAAGAGGCGGGTTTATCTCCAGATGCAGGGGTCACTGCTGGCAGCGACGTCACTATCGAGCAACTCCTCCAAGAGAAAAGGACTTTTGACATGAGTCTCAACTTCGAAAAGATGGGAATAAACGACGCAAGATATGGCTGGAAGACGCCAGGTAAGCATCTCTTTCCATGTCTGATCCTGACATGCATACCTTAACCCGCTATAAATGGAACTCCCATTCCAACAGCCCCAACAGGGAAGTATCGGGCTGACTTACGATGGAGTTTGAGGGGGAGATGCCAGTAGGCAACGAATTGGTGCGCCGCTATACTACCATCTACATTTCTGACTTCTGCAGCGCCTTCCCAACCCACCGTTTTGAGTACACTGCCAACAAAATCCAACATCCTTAGTGTTCACCTTCCCAGCCTGGTTCTCTCCGCCTGTGATCAACCACAATCATGCATCGCTGTCACTACGGCGGACAGGTAGGCTCGCAGTCAAAGCATTGTCCCACGTCTGCTTAACAAAAGACAGGCGCCTCAATCTGATCAACCCCGTCGAGCCCTCCCTTCCCCTAATCCGCTCGTATCCAAACTTTTTGGATTCACCCATCCTGGATCTCGTCGTAATAAATAGCCAGTATATACTGGCTGGTTCCATGTCGGGCAAGTTACTCTTCTACGACATGACTACCGATACAGTTCTGGACGAACGGAAAGACCACGCGAAATACCTCGTGAAGCTTGCCAGCTGGTCAGATGGCCTCTCCACATTGATCGCAACAGCAGGCTGGGATTCAAAAGTGGTATTATACATGGTTTCCCTCACGGACAACCCCAATCCTAAGCTCGGAGAACCTATTGGGACAATCACACTGCCAAGCATCCCGGAAACGATCGTCTTCATCCAATCGCCCGACACTTCAGAACCGCTTCTCTTGTTGACGCGACGAGACTCAACATATCTATACTACTATTCGCTGCCTTCGCCTGGAACTGATCCGGTCATCACTCTTATAGGAAAGCAGAACCTGACGCCTCACAGCATTTCATGGACAGCCTGGTCCCCATCTGATGTTCAGCTCTGTCCCTCGGACCAATCACTGGCGGCCGTAGCTACATCTTCTACTCCTCATATGCGTGTCGTCATTGTGCGGCTTCTCATCCCCCCCAAAAATCCTCGGACGTCGGCGACCGCCCCCAGTGATAATTCTGAGCATGCAAGCATCCCTGTTGGGTCGGAAGATGATCTAGGCTCTCGTAATACTGTCACACAATCCTCCCAGGAACGTGCGAATCTTCTTCTCCAAGATCGTGAAGAAGCGGCAATTTTGATCAATATGAATACCATGGCGCCACAAACAGCTTACTCTACCCCGAAACTAGTTTGGCGCCCGGATGGTTCAGGCTTATATGTCAGCTCAGATGATGGAATCATTCGGGGGTTCGAAAAAACGACAGGTAAACTCATGACGAGCTTGCAAGCTCATGAACCTGGAACGAAGCTCCGGTGCCTGTGGGTCGGTCGCATAGAGGATGAGGAATGTCTCATCAGTGGAGGCTTTGACCAAAGGTTGATACTCTGGAAATCACAATGAAGTCAAGAGGATGGATACGTTACGCTGCCTACTGTATCCGCTAGACAGGGGCTCACAGGAGTGGTCTGTGGGGGCATCCGATGTCCCTATTTGCCATGGATCGCAAGAGGATGATGCGTGGATGGGTCCCCATATCTTCACTCATATCTAACGTGCGACATGCTCCTGGAATTGCTGGGTACTGTCGGTCAATTCATAGCACCAACAGCATATGCAGGTGTCGTCAGCATGGCTTATGGTGGCGGGTGGAGATGACCTGTTCGAAGAAGGTCGTAATGTCTCCAGCTGGTCGTCGTGTACACAAGATCTGTTCCAGATCTCTATTATCAAACACCTGCAATGAGAATGGCTTGGAATGTTTATATTGGATACTGGATCGCGACACGGATGCGATCCAACCAAAGAAGCCGCATCGACCCTTGCTACGATTCAATTCAGCCACCCGAGTTTCAAGCCTTGTGGACTTGCTGTAGAGGTCCGCGAACGATTTATTATGGCTGAGAGCACACCGGAACGATCAATGCAAGGGGTGTCCCAGCTCACAATACCCCCTTTTAGCGTTTTGTTTCGTGCCATGGCCTTCTTGGGGCGGTTTTAGTTCAATCTTGATACTGCATACCCATGCACGTCGTGGCGTAAGCCACCAGTCTTTTTTGAACAAACCTAGATAGATATTCCCCGGACTTTTGAAGGCATCCCGTCTCCTCCACCACCACCTAGCAACGCATGTTCGCGATAGGGCGCACGTTGTTGGATAGCTATGCTCAGCATATATGGCATACGCAGAGTAGAAGATGTAAAGATACAAATGATGCCTGAGAGAGAAAGGTTATATGCGACGAACAGCCACGCCTCAGAATATAAGTTTTCATTTTCGCATGAAATCTACGACTGAACATGAGCCAGCCAAGGACTCCGAGCTATTTCCCACCACTAACGAAATCTCTTTGGCTGGTTTTGAGCCACCCAACGGACCAGACTTCGGCGGGGCTCGGCTTCTTACCCCCTTCGCTGACACTGTTCCTTCTTTACAATCATGCAAGGCTTTCCTACTACGTCTTAATCTTGACGGCTAGCATCTGTCTGCCGCCTTGTTTTTTTTGTTTCTTCTTGCGATTGGTTTTTTTGATCTAGCTGTTCTCATCTGTGTGGCCACATATATATGCCGGGATGTTGGCATATAAATACTATACATTATCACTCAATTCTTCCCACCATCATTGTTCACCCATTCAGTCTTCTAGACGCATATTAGCTCTTCGTTATACACAATTCTTCGAAGTTGACGTCTCGACACTATCTTGGACAAACCATCGGTGTCCTCCAAAGTTCCCTTCATCTTTCTTGGTTGCAATTGTCGCTACTGATACATCTTTCTCT
>MU005770.1:1231422-1250914 GCA_010093715.1 Pleomassaria siparia CBS 279.74 | reverse complement strand
CACTCTTTTCTTTTAGCCCAAATCCTTCATCTAAGCTACCCACAATCTCCAAACATGCCCGTCGGATCCGGAACTGAGGATTATATGCTGATTGTATCCGGCTCAAGCCAATATGCTCCATTCTTGAAGGCGTGGAAAGACTTCAAGGATAGCATTAGAAGGATCATAAAGGATCAGCCAGGATGGGCAGAAGTCAAGCCTAGTCAGCGGAGAGGAGAGATGCAAGCATGGTGTAGTCTGAAAGGTAGGGACGATGCTGAAGCCGCGTATAGTATGTACGATCTCAATGTTACCCTCCCCACCGGTACTGACATGATTCCAAGACTACTACACCCAGGCACGGGGGGTTTTGGTTCACCTGTTCAAAACTTCTCGCAGCAATGGGGATTTTGGGTTATTGAAATGCAATTGCACTTCACTCTTCCCTGACTTGTCCGGGCGCAGTCATTCACCGAATCGATCTGGAATCGATGTAGGCGGCGTCAACCAATACCTTGGTAGGATCTGTGGCGTGCCAACACCGCAGTATACAGTACCCGTAGCGTCGACATATTCGTATGCAAGCCACCCACAGGTGCATCCTTATGCAACTCCACAATCACACGCGTACTATCACGTACCCATGCAGGTAGTGGCCCCACAGATGTCGGCATATTCGACAAGTGCAAGCGGCCTCCCTGTCAACATGGGAAATGGAGCCTATCTCACCGAGGCTCGGGGCATCTTCATCAACAACCTGAACTACAAGGTTGGCCCCAGTGATCTTCTTGATCTGCTCCGCACGGTCGGAAATGTGGTGGATTACAGGCTACTTAGAGATACGAGAACGGGGGGATTCAAGGGGGCAGCAACAGCAAAATTTGCCACAAAGGACGAAGCGATGCATGCAGTACAGGTCCTGAATAACACGCAACACTTGACCAAGATTATCCATGTCCGTCTGGATACAGATACCACGGTTGTGGGGGAAATCCAACAACCCATCATTGCGAACGGGTCCAACATGTGAAGATACTCGGTGAGTTCAATCATTCATTCAGCGAGGAGAGAAGGATATCGAGTTTCCGAGCTAACGATTTGCTTTTCTATAGGTTATGAGGTTCCGTCATTTGTTGTTCGGTGTAGCGAGAGATGTCTACGATTGATTCTTGGAGGTTCTAAATGTATAGGTGGGACAGACAGGGAGGCGCGTTCATCAAAGGCTTGATGCCCAACGCGCCGATCCGATCCGCACGCGCGCCACACACACACACACACACACACCCCGTACGAGGTCCGTTGGGGATTGTTTTTGTTTCCATGTCATTTTCCGTTTAATAGCGATTTTTTTTCGCCTTTTCCCCCCCCGTTCCGAGTTCATTTACTGTGTAATCTTCCTCATGGAAACCATGATTATTTCAAGTAATCACTACCACTACTCCTATCTGTAATAATCTTCTAGGTGGAACGGATTGGCACCCGAAAAAAAAAACAATTTGCGATTTTCTAATCTTAGGGGGTTCGTGCGAATTGTTCGAACTTTGCGCATTCTATGTCCGGTATTAATGAATGGGCGGAGATGGTGAGTGTGGTTCACCGACAGGGATTTAATCAATTGGTGATCTATGGTTGTCTTAGTTTTTTTCTTCTTTATATAATTGTACTGTGGCGTTTTGCAACAAACCACCAACCTTTCCCAGGCATGGCTAAAACGTGATAGTTCCTCCGACGACATGTGCCAGGCCGACGCTTTTTTTCTTTCTTTCTCCCGCTGCCCCGATTGGACCTCGCTCAACAGGCATCATCATCTTTTACTCAAGTGAGAGGGGGGGGGGGGGGGGGGGGGAGGTGCCAAAAGAATAAAAGAGAAGAATCGTGGCTCGGGCCACTTCTTTCATTGCCTCGTATACCTTTGTGACAAAAGACCTTGCCAGTTTCAGGTAGAGAACGAACGGACTGTACCAGGTCCTTCAATACCTTCCTATATTTGTTAGGCTTATATTTGCAAATAACCCCCCTCACGTATCCCATTTTGGGAGGTGGTAAGATGAATTTACAATGGAAATTGAATGCTTCACTGATGTCCACCCACAATGGTGGAACTCGCTGCAACCGGGATACAATAATATCGTGGGACGACGACATTGGGCACGTGGGGTTGGATTGGGTTGGGTTGGGATGGGAGCCCGCTAATTTCGAACATCCAAGATGTGTTTTTTTTTTCTTTTCAGAAATATCAATTCAGGCCTTCGCTAATTGATTAGTTAGACGCGTTAACCCGACGCCAATCTCTTTGCTTCGGTATGTCGTGCTTGCGGATTTACTCGGTCCACCGCTCTCTCCGCCACTGTTATGTATGTATGGTTGGTTAGGGGGTCACATTACAAAAGAATGAACATGGCCGTGGACGTGGAACTAGCCCAAAGTTGGACCACGTCCGATCTCTCTGCCAACATGTATGTATTAGATAGAGCTGAGACGCCACAACATTGATCTTTGTCAAGGCGCGCGTGGGATTTATTTCTCAGCTGTTTGGGATATCGGGCATGTACAATGTCTGAGGCGGGTATATATCTTTTTCTTTCTTTCTTTCATCAACATAGGATGCCATGTGGTCCTTGAAGTACGAAATGAGCAGTCCCTATGTACAATACTAACAATACCCCTGCAGATGATGGTTATGTATTTGCTTGTCTACAGAGGTTGCACGGCAGCCTCACCAACTTTTCCGGGGCAACCATTCAGAGCGTCAGGAAAGGGGGGGGGGGGGGGACGACCCCAAAACCTTTTTGATAAACCCTTCCAGAACGTAATTAATTAGGTGTTGGAAATCCCGAAGGTGATAGATCGGTGGCTGCCCGCCGGGGGGGCGCTGAGCAGCGCACGTTGTACGATATTGGTCCCCCATGCAGGCTCACAGAATGGGCGAGACTCCAAACCGACGCCACCTGGTCCCTGCTTTGGAGTGAGATAGATGCGGATAGTCGGTGACACACGAGGGGGAGAGCCCCCCGTATATGTATGTAAGTAAGCCTCTTGGGATCGCAAGATACGTCATACTCCCTGCTTCAGGTTGCCTCAGATCTACAGAATGGATCTGAAGATCGGGCGAAATCGCCAGCTGAGCTTCGCCCGCAGCAAGCTTGGCCGCCGAGTAGGGGGTCAAACAAGTTCCCCCTCCTCCCCCCCGCCCCCCTGAGAATTCTTCTTCTTTTTCGACTCTATCAATAATATGTAGACTTAGTTCTAAACATCTTCTTCCCCGTCCCTGCCTTGATCAAAACTCCCCCACATGCAATGCCGACAGCGCATAGATCTAGTAGCTCTTACTTACTTCCTAGCGTGACGAACACCCAAGGTAAATCCATATACAGAGTAAATTTATTCTCACCCATCGTTTAACGGCTGATTACATAGATTACCCCCTAGCTGCATTTATATATATTAAGGTGCCAAACTTTATTTCCACGATGCAGCACGCGACAAAGGACAATCGATCATTCTACTACTACTACTACTACTACTACATACTACAGTAATTAGTCTCCAGGTACTCTAATTCAAGTTTGAAACCTTAAATCGACATCTACCGTGTAGAGTAATGAATACAGATAGTATTAATGATTCGGAACTGGGGGTTCTCAAGGCCAAAGGTCGAAATCACGTGCTAAATAAACATGTCCATTTGATATGTATTGATGTCGGGCCCCTTCACCACCACCACCACCACCACCATTTATCTCTGTACTAGGATGATAGGAAGAAAGAAACAAAGAAAGAAAGAAAGAAAAAAGGGAAGGAAAAGGGAAAAAGGAAAAAGAAACAAGGAAAAAGGAAAGAAACAGATAGGTAGATGGATACAAAACGGGATACACTTCGCTTCCATAATACTCTCTCTCTTTCTATCTCTCCACTACCCCACACACCTACCCACCTACCTACCCACCGTGTTATTATTACTATTATTATTATTATTATTGTTATTATCATCATCATCATCATCACAATGCAAACCTCACAAGTCACAAAAGCAGCAAGCAGCAAGCAGCAAGCAGCGAGCTAATAAATCCGACATCTCTATCTCTCTATCTCTCTCTCTCTCTCTCTATGTCTCTCTCTCCACAATAATAGATAGATGTATACCCTCCCTTCCCCCAACCGACGATTTATTAATCGAGTCAAAAGATGCAACAAATCCGCCAGAGCGGCGGCCTCCCAGCATCCATGCCGAAGATGCATCATCTATTCCGACCTATGCGCCGCCCTGTAATTGTTTATCCGCGAGATCGATTGATGGATCGATTGATTGTCGGTTTCAATAACAGGCGTTGTTCGACGCACGTACGTCGCAGAGCCTGTTGGATTGGATTGGATTGGATTATATTGGATTGGATTGTGCGAGGTAGGTAGGTAGGTAGGTAGGTAGGTAGGTAGGTGGAGAGTGATCAATGTATGTATGTATGTATGTATGTATGTATGTATGTATAGTTCGACATGAGTAGTCTACCATGCAGTAATAGGCAAGCGAGGTTCCCAAACGCCGCTCCAAGCTCCATGTCTCGACATGCCGTGCATTGATGATTATGAAAGGGTTCTTTTTGAATTCGCTGTTTTTTGGCCTAGACTCAGGGCCGTATATATATATATATAATCCCGGATTGAGGGGTTGGAATGGGCTGTGTATTCCTTGCCTGTTACCTGCTTTCTCCCTCTCCCCCCTGCTACCCGAACTTCTTCTCGTTTTCATACTCTCCACCCTTTTTTCTGGTGCTTGACCGTCTGTACCCACAGCACCCCCAGGCAAACTGCACCAGCCAACAGACAAACTCCACTCCAGATCTGGACACCTATAAAGTCCAATTTTCCATCTTTGGTTTTCAGCAACGCGCCCGCTATGGGTGCGCCGATCAGGGTTGCTATGCTCGATACGCTCCAAGACATGCCCAGACGCGTTCCGAGTCGGGAGAGATCGGGACTGATTGATGCGAAGGCGGCCGAGGGGAGGGTTACGAGGCCGGCTGAGAGGAAGCCTGGGCAGGGAGTTAGTTTGTGTATGTGGAAGAAAAGCAAGAACAAGGGCCAAAGACGTACCCCAAAGGATACTGAACGCAATGAAGGCGCCTTCAGTCTTAATCGAAATCCAACACAAGCTCAGAATCCCACTCCCAAATGCACACAACATCCATGTGATGATACTCCCCATGTAATGTGCCGCCACGCCAGATCCTAATCGCCCAAAGAAGCTCGCCGCCACACTCATGACCAGCATATACAATGCCAGACTGTCCGACGTGCCTAGACTATCTCTTGCATACGTGGGGATGTAGAAGTAGGGAATGATATACCCGAGAAAATTGAGGAACGTGCAGCACGTGAATATGACGAAGAGTCGATCCTTGAGTGCAGTGGCATCGAAAAGGCGACGGGCCTTTCGGGGGCGGGCGAGCACACTGGACCCGGAGAGGAGGGCGGGGAAGGAGAGAAGGGCTGCAAAGAGGGCAATGAAGCCCATGGCCCGAATGGTCCAAGGGAACCCGGCGGAGATGGTGAGACGGTCAAACATGGAGATATAAACCACGCCACCTGGTCTCAGTCAGGATCTTGACCGCAAAAGAGGTAAAGTACAAACTCACCAACGGCAATCCCGCTCATAACAACCCCCATAGCCAACGCTCGTTTCCTATCAAACCAGATACTGACCAAGGCCAAACTCGGGATATATAACAATCCCGCACCCAGCCCCATACATATACCTTGCGCAAGGAAAACTTGCCAATACTCTTTGCATAGGCTCAACATCATGATGCCGAAAACGACCAAGAAATTTCCAAGGTAGAGCATGGAGCGGAAATACCCTCGATCGAAAAGAGGGCCAGACAGTACACCCACCATAATCAGGAGCCAGGCCTGGACAGTGCCGATCCAGGATATAGCAGAGGGATTGGAGGACGCGAGAAGATCAGACTTGTAGTACGCTTGGAAGGCGCCATAGGTAAGCGTGAACCCCCTCGATGATATTAGCGTAATGGACTTTTACTGTTTGTCAGTAATTCCGGCGAGGATGCTTACCAGATGTTGATATATACCAAGAAGCCACCGAAGACCTTCAACCAAGCGTGTAACCCCCCGTCCGGTGGCGGTGGAAGTGCAGGTTCAAGCACGGCTTCTTCGTCGTGGGCTTCGACATCTCGAAGCTCTGGGTTAAGAGTGTCTTGTGTTGGGGACCGTCTTGTTGGGTGCTGCACCGTCGTACTGCCCT
This sequence comes from Pleomassaria siparia CBS 279.74, assembly GCA_010093715.1. NCBI lineage: Eukaryota > Fungi > Ascomycota > Dothideomycetes > Pleosporales > Pleomassariaceae > Pleomassaria > Pleomassaria siparia. The sequence goes on along the minus strand of MU005770.1, from coordinate 1,244,676 downwards.
CCAGAGCCTTGTGCTCTTCAAAGTCCGTTGGTGTCGGCATCTAAGAAGTGTGCTGGGTGTTGATTGCAATTGCTCCAATGCAGGAAAGAACAAGTACTTTGAAGTGGGGAATTCGGATCCGTCGGTTGGTAATCCAACCGAAGTGGAGAACGTTGTGGATATTCTGTTCAAGACAGTGGAGCTGGCGAGTGTTTTTTGAAAACAGCGTAGATATACAAGCCAAAGCGAAGAGGAGTCATTCATAGACGGAACACTTTTCGTCACATCAGCATCTCGTATTGCCAACTCTAAGGCTTAGAATATGGGGAACACCATACATATTGCGACCATTTACTGACGCAACTTTACGCGAATACTATCTATCCAATGCCATGGGACTGCAGAAGGACTGCAGAAGGACTGCAGAAGGGCTGCGGGATGTGCAACGTGAATGGTGCAACAAACCCGAACAAACAGCACTTGAGGGAGTAAAAGGAAATATCGAGGCAAACGCTAGTGTGGGGTCCCATGTGACCTTTCACATTTCCCTCAGGCACGGGTTTAGCTGCCGAAACATGGAAATAATAGCTGTGTCGATTTCTAAGCCAGGGGCTTGCTTCGCTTGCGAGATGCGGGGGATGGCCCGAGGTTAAGCAAGAAAAAGGCAAAAGCCATGCAAACCCTTTTGACACGAACGCGTCGATTCTAGGGCTTCGGCGATGCTTATGAGTTCAAATGTTGTGTTGTTGTAGGGAACACGACACGTGTTGTGGGATGAGACGAGAGGATACGGTCAGGAGTACAGAGATGTGGGATACGACTAGACTATGGTTTGTTGATTATATCTGTACTGATGTTGATTACAGCTTCTATTGATCACAGCGTGAGTTTCTTTACAATCACATGTTGCGGGAAGATGCCGCCGAACATGATAGGATGAGAGACTTTTCATACTACCCATACTTTTACCAGCGTCGCCAGAAGACTCTTGCGGGTCGTGATTGACATCTCATGTCATGCTCCCTTTTATACGTCTTGAAGTCTTCTCACAGGTGATACCGATCTGATGTTGCTATAAAGTTCGTCCAGAATGCTGCTCTACCATCTCCGCCGGTTCGCCGGTACATTTCATTTCAGATTTGGTGATCCAGATGTAGGTTTTAGGACACAGTCCCAAATATGTAAAGGAAAACTTGCGGTGCACCCGAGTAGTTGTCGACTTCAATGGAAATACCTTACGGCATTGGAAACCGCAAGTGTCATCACGATGCAACCGCTCTATTCTACGAATGGAAGGCCAGTCGGATGTAGCAGAGCGGATATGGGCACAGAGACGGTATCGCTGGTCCCTCCATTGCATGGTCGCGAGCCAGGAGGGAGCATGATGCAAGGTCAAAAGTAAACGGACGCGGCGAGAGACTGTTTGAGACCTTTAACTGATTGTATTCCTGGAAGATTTGATTGAAGAGAAGACCCGAGCCCAATTCGCAAATTTGTCCGATCCGATTGTAGAAATGTGTTATACAATTAACTCGCCGGTATTTTCATGCGCCCGCACGCCGCCCTTTTGAGGTGTACCTGAACTTTGACACCTCCAAGGCCTGTCTCGATTCTCAATCCTGACCCGAGACGACGGTAAAGTTCCAGTTGTTCAGGACGTTGCAGGAGCCGTGCTGAACTTGGCCTTCCGTGCCTCGGCTTTAGCCCTGTCTTCAGCGCTCATTGTCCAGGCCGACGCATTATTGCGAGGACGGTCATCGCGTCGGTCGTCTCGTCGGTCACCGCCTCGTTCCCGGTTGTCCCTCCTCCTGTCTCCTCCACGTTCTCCGCGTCGGTCCCCTCCTCGATCGCCAACCCGGTTTCCGCCTTGGTTTCCCCGTCCACGGCGCTCGCCGCCGCCGCCGCCGCCGCCGCGACGCTTGTTCCTGGCTCCCTCATCGTTGTCGTCACGGCCGCGCTTCCGGGTTCGGTCTGACAGAGCCTCGTCCAGACCCTTTGGCGGGCCAGTTTCGCCAAACTTCTGCGCACGCTCCAACTTCTTGAGTCCTTCATCATCCTCGATCTTCAGTCCAAACTTCTTTGCACGGGCTTTGCGCTTTTCGATCTCAGCCTCGAGATTAGATGCAGCGAGGCCCTTGGTATAGTCTGGGGGCGGCTCCTTCTTCTCCTCGACCTTGACTTCACCTTCGCCTTTGATTTCCTCTTCAGCTGGTTCCTTCACTGACAGGTCGTTGGTGGTTGATGGATCGATGGCGGCGACTTGGTTGGGAACGGCCTGTGGATTAGAAACTTGACCTACAATGCCAGTTTCGGCGATGGGCGCGGCAGGAGTCGTTGCAGGGGTCTCGACGGGGGCATCCTCAGCATCATCGTCCCAGTCAATCTCATCTTCAGGGTGAAGGACCTCGGGCTTCGAGGCATCGGGAGCTGGAGCAGCGGCAGAATCCTCGTCGTTCTTGGTAAGACGGTCGACCATGTCGGCCTTCTTACCGCCAGTCGGCAGGCCGCGGGTCTTCAGCAGCGCCTCAAGGTCGGCATTCTTCATCTTCGCGTACTCTGGCATTTTGCGCGTTTACAATCGTCGACTGATGGTGAAGGAGTCGGGTTTGTTGGTCGCGACGCGGACAGGGGGTCGCGCAAACGAGGGTGGATCGCAAGTCGTCGCTGTACGTAGGTATGCGGTGTTGCGCGTGCGGTTCTGCTGGGGTTGGTGAGTTGCTTGAACGCGCGTGTGGAAGAGAGTATCAACAACAGCGGTTGCGTTGATGAAGGAGGTGGGTGAAGGATGGAAAGAGCGAGAAGTCAACGTTTCGACAAAGCACTGTCGAGGGAGCGCCGTGTGAAAGAACCTTGGAAAGTGCCCAGGCCAGAGAGGCACTAATCCCGAAACGGCTAGTAAGGAGTGCGCGTACCATGTCACCTGATCTCAACACCGACAATGAATGTTGGTACGTATCTGCGTTGAGCTGGTAGAACCTTTCCTCACCTTGCTCTGCCCCCCCCCCCCCCCCCCCCCCCCCCCCCCCCCCCCCCCCTCCCCCGTCGCCGTTTCAATTTTGCCTTCAATGGAGGTACCAGTGACGTATTACTGCCAACAAACCCATTTCTCCGGTTCCGAGTCCATCTCCACTTCTTAGATCAACCCATATCCTCTCGAATAATTCCCGACAAGTGTTCCGTCTATGCTCATACTTCGTACAATAAATATGGAGGCTACTCGTCAGCCACATCGGCTATTCCTTCCTTTTCCTTTGGCCCTGAAAAGCTTTGCGTTCTTACCAAAACATGCCCAGAACGCCGACATGGAGTGTTTCGAGTCCTGGCTCGAGTGGTGGACAAAGCTGATTCAGGCTGGGGGTATCAGACCGGTAGACTATCTTGTATCTTGCATCTCGGCTCTGCTTCTCACTCAGATGGATAAGCTGGATACGTTTACAAATTGTGACCTGTAATATCACGCGCGGCTAACAATCGGAATCCCACATGAAGCATAACGTCTCAGCGGCGCCTGTCTGCCGACCATTTCATGCACGCTATGCACGAGGATCCCAAACAGTGCACAACTCCGTTACTCTTATATTATTGACCAAGCTACGGAAGCTGGTGTTGGATGATGATGGTGGTTGCATCGGGTCTACGTACACAAGACTTCGGATCAAGTCTTGGCCACGCAATACACTTTGGACGGCAACGACGAAATACAGTGGGACCATAGCTGATGTCCCATAAAACAACATTGTGGACAACTCCTAACCCCGCAACCTTCACTAAGTGGACTGAAAAGGGCTGCGGCCCGGGCACCGTAGCGTCTCTAGCAACTCCAACTTGGGGGTGCTCAACATGATTGATTCGCGACCACACTTGAGCTTTTCGTGCCGCACCGCTCGTATCCGTTCCCCCCGTGAGACGACCAGAACGCCAACTGGGTAATGCCTGTAAGACGACCATGGGCTGATGTACGACCATGGACTGTGAGATATCAGATTCGTTTTTACCGATCAATCAGCTGTGTGGCATGTAAACGCTCACTGATGGACGTTTATTTCAGCATGTCCTCGGAACGCGAGGATGAACAGATGCTAGATTTCATACAAAGGTATCAATCAGGGCGTTGAACTCGTGCCTTGTCGGCCGTAAGTCTCGAGCACGCTATATATGTACAACGGCCTAATGCACGACCATCACTGTCGTACAGAGCGCAGAATGCGGAGGTGTCCCCCCCACACGACGAAATTGTGCGATTTTATGACAGGTCAATACATAGTTCTATCGACTCGAAATGGATGCACAAACGGCGAGGGCGAAAATGTCTCACAAACTCTCGGACGAGGCTTGTCTAATACCTGTAATTGCATGTATTGCCGTCACGAGCAACGTTGAGACCTTGGAGGCGCCTACCCCTGCATGGAGCCGCAGCGAGTCATCATGTCAAAAGTGTCTTCTTGCCCTCTCATTGGAAGTTTGGGATATTTCCGCGGCCCTCTTTGAGTATGGTAAGGTCACCTGACCAGAAAACGATGCGACAAGGGTCCGTCATGGCACACTTGGAGGAACGAATGAACTCGCAAGGGACATGGACTTGGCGTGAAGCGACCTGGGCCCTGGAAAGAAAGAGGATTTGGGGATGGACACCCATCTCCCCGAGCGCCGGCGAAAGTTGTCGAGACCATGGACAACGGCGTTTGTCTCTGCAGAACTTGGATGGAAATAGACTTTTGAGTGCAATGATCAAGTCTTCTTCGATGAGGGTCGACGTCGCCTTTCCTTTGATGTGTTGTCGTGTGGCGAATGTCGATCATGTACTCAGCCTCAGTCCTACAAAGGTACAAAAAGATACTAACCCAATGTATCCATCCTCAGCTTGCTACAAGGGTAGTGTCACGGGCTTCCCGACACGCACTGACGCGATTCCTCGGTGCCTTTCCAAGGTTGTTATTAATGGATTACTCCAATGCTGGGGTTAATTACTAGGCTTCTTCGGCATTGCAAACGAAGGTCACGAGTATCCGAAAGGTTGAAAATGGCGCCTATCATAAGACAGCGCACATGCATCGCTATACATATGACCATTTATGTACATGTATGCGCGCGTAAAGTCGGCAAGGTCTCACTAATAATTAGAGCTAGAAACAAGTTTGAAGGCGCAAAAATGCACGCAGTCGTACGTGCCGTCGCGGAAACCGCGCATCAGAAGCAAACGGCGAAATGACTCCCCTCGTGTATTTGGGCATCATTGGCTGTCATTCACACTGCGTGTGTCCTGATTGCCCAGTCGAAACATGAACAGGTCTGTCCGGGGGAGATGTCTCTCAGCCAGTTCTTCTGTTGCCGTTTCAAGAGGCCTGCATGCAGCCCATAATTAATAATAATAGCAGACACCATGGAAGCGATTCCTGATGATGTTTCGTAGCGAGTAGGGAGAGAGAGAGAGAGAGAGAGAGAGGAGCTGATGAAGCTATGCAGCTGAACAAACAACACATCCCGAAGTCGCTGCTTCTCGCCGATACGGACTGGAAGTCGTTGGCGAAGTCGTTGGCTGGCACAGAGAAGCGGACGCAATAATGGTGGGATTTAAATATTATCGAAAACGGTGGCCTGCAAACGAGGTTTGGTGGTGGTGGTGGTGGTAGAAATCTCTGTGGGAAGTAATTACTGTAGTCTCGGCCTTGGGATGCGGGCAAATGACCGATTCCCCTCTAATACGCATGGGCTGTTTGCGAATCACCCCCCTCCACCCCATCCTGTCACCTTCACTGGCTGTCCAACCTTACGCACCTCTGTCCGTGAGCCTCCACCCGCCCCATTAAGCGCAACGCGCCGCCTACTATCCACCACATCCACCACCACATCCTGCCATGTCTCTGCCGGATCACCCATATCATGCCCGAAATCGACGGCGCCGACAGGAAGCGCCAAAGAGAATCCTCGCGTCTCGTTGACCACACCATGGGCCGTGTTGGATGTGACTTGGGGGGTGGGGAGTCACGATATACATATCTATGTGCCCAACCCCGCCGCCGTCGCCGTCGCCGCCGCTCATGCCCGAGGGTCAGCTTTGTCCTTCTCCTTCAACGCCTCCATAATAGTCAGCAGTCATCCCAGCCTGTCCTTGCCAGTGCCAGTTCCTTTGATCCAGGAGAGCCTTGCTCGACAAGCCTCAGGCAGCGTGCGGAACACCTCCCCCGCGGCGGCGACCCCATCAGCGCTTTTTCCCCACGCCCTCGACGATACGGACCTTTTGCACGAGGAAATATTCGACACGGACGCGCGCAAGCGACTATATTATATCATCGAGTGTTATCCTACCTGGCTTGCTCTCACGCCTACGCCTCACACGGCTCAGGCCTCACACGTCTCACGCCTCACTGTCCATTTCGTTCCCAACGCCTCAGCCACGGGTGCACGGGTGCGCATCTCTGAGCTGCACTGCCACTTGTCGCTGATTGGCCACTCGGCCTCCCCCGAGGTGGCGCAACACTTGAACGAATTCCAACACTTCACCGAGTTTTTGCTCCATAGACTTGGAATTTGCCCGTCATTTGCCTCTGGCACTTAAGTCACTCCCTTCCCCGTTCTCGTGTACCTGAGCCATAATCGCATTTGCCACCCCAAAGTCATCCCGATATCTTGGACCTCCGCGCGCCATCACACCACCCCAATTCATCTCACCTGGCACCAATTCTACACGAGCTGCATCTTTGTTAACCACACCCACAGTACGATTCTCCCGGAATTGGCTACCTCTGGTGCTCTTTCAAGCTGACACCTTTCTCAAGTTTCACGTAACAAGGACCATACGTCTTCATGAGTTACTAGCTTCCGTAGTACAGGCCCAGGCCAACCGTCTCCGGGTTGTACAAACCATGGCTTCGTATAAGTCACAACTCAATCCTCCAAGGAGGGTAGAGGAACAGACGCCGTACGCCCAGCGCGCTCCCACCACTCGGCTCCCTCAGCGATCTGTCACCCCAGTAGCAGCCATCACCTCACAGATAAGCCACTCAAAGTTACAGAAGAAGAGACCTGCAAGAGATGAACCGAAATCTTCGAGTAGAGGGACTATCGGTCAGAGAGTGCCAGTACCCACATCAAGAACACTCCAGGGTCGCCAAGGGAGCACTACCCCTTCTGTACCTACTGCCCACTTCGACCCAAGTTTTTCAGTTTCTAAAACAGTGCGGCAGGCCTCATCATCTCGACTCCCAAAGCTCGAAGTCATTGGCAACGCGCATACACCCGAACTCGTATCTGGATCATCCACCTCAACTGTTGATAGTCCACGGTCGAATGTGCCAAGAAGAAAGCCTTCTAGCATCGGAGCTCCAACTGAGAGGCAGGGTTCGCAGCAAAGAGAAGGATCCATGTCGTCTCAAGACGAGCAACAGCCGATGAAGGCTATTCCAGGCGGATACAAGGACCCGTTCTCAGAGACAGTCATGGGAATAAGCATGCCATCGTCATCCTCCATCCTTGCGCACTCCGACTTTGAGCTCGAGGTCCCCGACAGCCGGTTCTATGAGTATGATTTAGGACCCACAGATATCCTGCCCCTTCCAACACCACAATATGCGCTATCTTCCACCCCCTCGACCCGATATTCCGAGTCTCCAGGCCCTTTCAGTCTATCTTCGACACCAACCTCCATGTCCTCGTACTCCCCAGGTGTAGCGCTTTCCATCAAATCGACTACGCGGGCTAGACAGGCAAGCCCACTACAAAGCAGACCGCCACCAGTCACAAGGCACCGCACTCCGGATGAGCCAAGCATTCGTCAACAGCACGCTCTTTCCTCTGTTCGCGAGTCTTCCACTTCTTCGTCTTCGGCTTCTACCATCATGGCAGAAGGAGCTAGACGTCAAGAGAAACAGTCCTCTGCTAGATTACCCGCACCACCATCGAGCCCGCCCGCACACATGTCGTTTGCACAACACACTGCCACACGTTCCAAGACAGAACCAGCACGTAATGGGTATCAATCGCCCCCGGTCACCGACCAGAAGCCGCGAATACAAGCACCGCCCGAGCTGGCCCACCTCGCAGATCAACCTCCAACATCCTTACCAGAGTCTCGTAGACCATCGTTACCAGAGTCTCGTAGACCAACCCGGCCGAGTCGAGATGGCGCCTCCGCGATATATGGTCTGCGAGGACCGTCTCCAATAATCCAGAGCAATATGACCGTCTTTCCTTCGTCACACAGACGGACCACATCGTCGGAATCCAAGACAGGCATAATTCCCAACGGTAAATCGAGATTTGGAATACCCTCAAAACCATCATCTCGCAACCCATCGCCCAACCCTAGTCTTGCCAGCGACTTGCCACCAAGTACGAGTTCTCGTGGACCTACTCGTGGACCGACGCCCGAACTTCAAGTTAGCACCGACAAACAGCGCTCGAAGACGTATCCTAATCCAGTGACTTCTCCAACCTCTGGCCCTACCCCGAGCCCAAGCAAAACATCTCGCTTCGGATTCTTCTCTCGACGCACGAAAACAGACCCAGTCGTGTCAGCCGCAAAATCTGACAAGAAACTCAACCGACGAGGACCAGTAGCAGGAACTGGACACGAGGGCTACGGAAGGTATGCGCTAAGGGGTCGCAGTGGGAGCTCTGTCAGCGGAACCAGCATTGGTCGATCTGCAAGCGCGGGTACTACGAGCGAGAGCTTGGACCGAACTCCAACGAGCCGCAAGAGCAGCATGACCAGCACTACCAGCACCGAGATGGACGACTTCTTTCTCGAAAGGCTTGCGCCGGTTGTCATTCGTGGAATCGGAAGTAATACCGAGCTCTCGAGAAGCCCAGAGCCCATGCACAGTAGCAGCAGTGTAGATCTTATCAGCCCTCGACGACAAGCACCACAGAAGAGCACGAGCAATACTCCACGACCCAACCTCGGAAATCAACGACCGACTTTACTACCCTCTGCCATGTCTGGTCCGGTTCGGCGTGAGTCTCCAACGAAGAAGATGGTTCTTGGTTCGCGGCCGCCCTCAGAGAGTGACGACGACGCCACGAAAAAGTCTTTCGTTCCTGTTTTGGCGGCACGGAGAACCTCGCGTGCCTCAAAGCTGATGGATGGCGCGCCGCTTTCCAAGGTACCGTCTTCTGGGAGCACCATGGAAAGGCAAAGAAAAGGTTCTCTTGTCGACTACGCCTCTGATGGAAAGGATGGCAAGAAAATGAAACCGAGAAAGGTAAAGACTGAAAAGGCACAGCCAAAGCCTACGCGAAAATGGAACTTCTTCCAGCGAGCCCAGGCTGTCCCCAAGAAGGAGGTTGCGGTCGCCGAGACCCCAGTCGTCGATAACAGAGTTACCACTTCGCGATCAGTTGCTCATTACGCGCCCACGAACTCGCAGTCGGGCATCGCCTTCGAAGACATCGAGCAGCTCATGCAGGAGGCTGACAGCGCCTCGGAAGATACGTCACCACCACAGGAAATCAACCATGTTGCTCTTCCCGATAATGAGCCTGAGAAGCAGGAACGTATGCTATCGATGCTGCTTCCCCCAATGCCCGTGCTTCCTGCCAACTTCGCACTTCCTCGGCCTGCATCACCCAAAGTCTTTATACGACACAAACTGCAACCAGCACAACCAACACAACAGAAGCTCACGATTGATACCGACTTCAAACCCGTTTCTTATACTCATGCACCCGCTCCACCTTCGCAAGGCGACTTGACACCCGTGACCGATCTATCACCTTGCTCAACTCCATCTCAGTCCTTCTCTCCGGTAGAATTCGAACCCCTACCAGAGCCCACACCAGTGGCCACGTTTGTTGCACCTCCCAAGGACCTTGCCCCCCCTGACCCCCCACCCACCAATCCTCCTCCCAGGCCAAGTCGATTGATGCAAGTTGGCCGAATTCCTCAAGTCGTCTCAAGACGCAACCAGGAGCGACAACGGACACCGCAGTCATTCTCTCGTCCATTTGTCGCCGATCAGCCCCGCCCATACGCTGCCCCTCAAACATCCTTCGATCCTGTCAGCCCATTTACTGCCACCGCTGGACCTATCGAGCCTTACCCTGTTCTTCGGGGCATTACTTCTCTCTCTCACGAGTCAGCTATCGCGACTATGAGCCCGAGCGCCGAGGAGTCGAATCGCCAAAGCGAGTTCTTCAAATTTCCTGCTCGCAAGAACTCTGAAGTGTCCTACTCCAGTAGCTCCGGCGCCTGGAGCTTTGCACCTGCTTCTGGCACTGCCGTCGTCCCCAACTCGGCTGCCCCACAATCGGAAGACGAAGTCTGGAACGAGTATGACGACCTGATTGACGAAGTCCTTTCCCCTATTGATTCCTCGACAAGTGAATCGAAAGGCTGGGCTATGGGACAACACCCATCCTTGGAGCCAATGCCACTAAAAACCAAGCATGCCTGTACCAAGTCCGCATCCTCCATTACAGGTCCATCAGTTCCTTCCCTGCATCTTCGTCGATCTCGCCTTCTTGCGGTCCTGCACTCGGCTCAATCCCCTACATCTCCCTTGTCCTTGTCTGAATATATTCAAGACTATGGAGAGAAAAGTCTTAGCGTCGTCGACCCCGTTACTGGACGCCTAAGCTTCTCAGCAAGCGCCCGAATGTCTACAGGCTCAGCATCGCGGAACCGCCCCAGTTCGATTCGATCTAGCTTGCCGGCGTCTCTGACCCTCAGTGCACGCCAATCGAAAGCCACGCTAAACTCCAGCTCTGACAGAGATCGCGATAGCGCTACCGCGAACAGGTATAGGGATACCCGACTGATGGAGATTGCCGAAGCGCAAACTGACGGACTCGTCTCAATGGCCAACCTTCGCTTTGGAGCTCTAATGACCAGCAAATGGCTCAGTTTCGGTCGCGTCCTGTTCAGCCCCGTCCACTTCGAGCTCAAGGACCCAAGCGAAGACCGTGTTTTAGTCATCGATGGCTTGGGCAAGGACTGGTCTTACTATTGTGCCCTCACATATCCTGAGGCAACCGTCTATAATCTCGGACCTGGAGATGCATCATCGGCTGCACCCCCCGACAATACTCCTGAGCCGTGGTCGACTCTGCGCAATCACCGTCACATCAGTCACCAATCCCTCGCGGATGCATTCCCGTTCCCCAAAGGTTTCTTTGCCGCCGTTGTTCTACGTTTCCCGTCAGCACTTTCATCTCAAGTGCATCGCACTGTGGTCTCGGAGTGCAAGCGCGTCCTCCAGCCTGGAGGTCACCTCGAAATCACTGTTCTTGATCTTGATCTGGTCAATATGGGCAACAGGGCCAGACGAGCTGTACGTGGATTGAAAGTCAAGATGCAGGTGGCCGATGAACAGGTATCTCTACGAAATGTCAGCGATGAGATCATGGCCGGCCTTGGCCGGAAGGGATTCATCGAATGCAACAGATGCTTCGTCGGCGTCCCCGTTGCGGGCAAACTCCCTGGATCCGATGAAATCGACGCCTCTGAAGGCAGGAAGCGGAAAGGCAGCGCTGCCAGTTCCATCAGCAAGGTCGTGGGCAGCACAGCTCCAGTTCCGAAGAAGCCAAAGCCTGAAGTCTCGTTTTCCGACCTACTCAACGCTCAACCTTCCACCGAATCCACCAATGACGATATTGCCGAGATGGTCGCACGCGTTGGCCGTTGGTGGTACTCTCGTTGTTACGAATCTCTTGTCCTCCCCGAAGCCGGTGAACCTGGCGTCAACCCTGGCCATCTGCTTGAGAGCAGCATCTGGAGAGACGAAAATTTGATCAAAGAGTGCGAGAAGCGAGGCACGAGTTTCAGACTCTTGATCGGTTATGCGCAGAAACCAGAAGTCGGATTTAGACGCACAGTTAGTGTCTAGATCACACACACGTATTCTTTCTCTCTTCGTTTCATGAGCTGCGCTCCTAATAGTCCCGGAGGCTGCTTTCCCCACATACACGTTCTTTTAATCTTTGGCTATTTCTTTATATCTAGGTTCAGGCGTTGTTTGCTGCGTTCAAGCGATCTCATTTCATACCCGTCGTTCTTACATTGGATTTTCACTATCATTTTGGCGGCTGCATAGCGATGGGCGGTTGCATCACATGATCACTAAATACATGGCTGGCACAAGCCGGCCAATGCGCATACTGTGTAATATGTACTTGGCGCGGAGAAGAACATGCTGGAAATGGAACGAAACAGGGCTACTGGATAGTTTTGCTTGGTAGAGTTTATGGTTCGATGGAACCTTGGTAAATACCCCGGAGGAGATTGACATGGATCTGAATGTGGATTTACATAGATGTGAAAAACGAAATAACGGTTGTCATGGAAACGAAAAAGGAGTAAAATCTATCAAGTGACTTCCACATTTACCTCGTATGTGTATGACCTGTGTTGTGACGTTTAAATAATCCCAACCAGCTCACAAGTTCCATCACAATCACAATCACATCACATCACACTATCACTATCACTATCACGTCCCGGCACATACCATACACTACCAACAATCGATTAATCAATCAATCAATCAATCAATCAATCAATCAAATCTCATGGGCCGTCCTTTCTTTCCTTTCGGATTTAAATCCTCGAATCCCTAAATCTCTCTCTCTCTCTCTGTCTCTCTCTCTCTCTCTCTTTCTCTCTCTCTGAAACTCGTCATATGTAGTAGATCTAATTAAGCAAATATAACACGTATTCTAAGACGGACATGATAATTTCCTTTTTTTTTTTCTTTCTTTTCTTTTCTACCTTCCCCAAACCAAACGCTTCCCACTACTATGCACACTCGTTTTACATATATATATATACATATATACATATATACATACATACCCGACTTGAGTCGGAATCATAGATGTATATATAGTATACACGTGTCTGTATGTATGTATATATGTATGTATGTATGTATATATGTATGTATAAACTTCCAGCTCGGCAATCTGGGAACTGTTCGTTAGGTGTAGGGGGGCTTCCTGTTTTGTTTGTTTGTTTGTTTGTTTGTTTGTTTGTGTTTCAAGGGGGTTGGTATCATCTCGATCTCGATGGATAATTATTTGGTTGGGGGTTGAGATTTGGGGGCCATTTTGGGTGGCCATCGATGTGTGGCTGGGCTGGGCTGGGCTGGACTGGGTTGTGTGAACTTAGTTGAGATGAGATGAAGTAAGTAATAGGCAGGCGCCGGATTTGGTTGGGGGCCATTAATTGTTACCCGTTTGGGTCCTTCTTCCTTCTTGGTATTATGGTGGTGGTGGTGGTTACCGGTTTCACGAAAGCGATCATAATAAATATATTTCTCTCTACTCTACCTGGGCGTAACT
>MU005770.1:1095124-1231377 GCA_010093715.1 Pleomassaria siparia CBS 279.74 | reverse complement strand
ATATAGATAGATAAAGATATGTCTGTATGTATTAGAGAGAGAGAGAGAGAGGGCGGGGGGAGAGAAGAAAAAGAAGAAGAAAGTTTTTCCCACTCCTGATCCTGATCCTGATCTTGATCCTGATCCCAGTCCACTCCCATTCCCCGCACCAAATGCGACTTCCCTTCCCGTCCCCTATATAATAACGTGGGTATGAGTATATATATATATATATCCAGATGTCATGTAAATCGGCAATATGTATGGCAATGTACGTACATCTACGTCATCTGCTTCTCGTCCAGGATCTCGGTGACGCCCTGGGAGCCATGCATTGCAATGGCCGTCTTGCTCAGACTCGTCTTGACGGGCTGCGGGCTGCGGAAGATGTCGGATAGTTCTTCCAGCGTGCGGCGCCGCGTTTCCACGTAGAAGAAGTAGATGAAGAAGAATTCGAATATGTCCCAGAAGATGAAGAGGAAGTAGTCTAGAGACGACAGGTTAGCCTTTTGTGTTATGGGGAAGAAAGAATGGGGGGGGGGGGGGGGGAGATGGCAACTTACATTTCCATCCCGCGCCCGAGAAGGCGATTCCCGTGACGAAGGTGTTGTAGAATCCAGCGATATTGACCCAGAAATTGTAGAAGGCCATGCCCTTGGCTCGAGACTCGTAGCGTAGACATTCGACGGGATAGAGTTGTTGCAATGGTGTGTAACCCGCTGAGAACACGAAGCCGAAGATGAACAAGAAAGCGATGACTGCCTTTGCCTGCTGTGGCCGCTTGATGAGTGGTGTTCCGCCCTCGTCCGTAAGCGGTTTTCCATCTTTCCCGTTGACCAGGTTCGTAGCTACCAGTGCGCAGACGATGACGAAGATGCATACTACCATGCCGGTCGATACGAGGAGTTGTGGCCGTCTGCCCCATTTGTCCGTGTATAGGGCGCCGAAGATGGCTCCGGCAAAGGAGACTACGTTTTGCATCCCATTGTATAGCAGCCGTGTGTGATTATCGGTGATGCCAGCTCCCTGAAGCATGGCAGGGTAGTAGTAACTGACGGGTCCGTTCCCACTCCACTGCCCAAAGAAGCCCATGCTGACCACCAACATAGTCCGGTATAACTGCTCTCTCGAATTGAATAGCTCGCGGTAATCCCACCAGCGCTTATCAGACCCAGTGACGGAGATATCCTCAACCATTTCTTTGTACTCGAGCTGCACGATTGGCGATTCTCGACTGCCTTCGCCATGATACCGCGCCATGATATTGAGAGCCTCCTCGTGACGATCATTGGCGATGAGCCACCGAGGTGTTTCGGGGAGAAAAGGACAGCAGAAGAGGACGACGCCGGCGAAAATCATCTGCAACCAGACGGGGATGCGCCACGAGTCCGTTCCTGCTATGGTGGAGGTGCCGTATGCCACGAAAGTTCCAGGAATCCCACCGACGAACCAAAATGTGTTGAAGATGCCTGTGAGTACACCGCGATATGCTGGATGGGCCATCTCTGACGCATAGGCTGGGCCAGCCGTGGACGTGATGGCTACGCCGAATCCAAGGACGAAGCGTCCACCCATGAAACCCCCTAGATTCGTGCAGGTGGCTTGTATGCATGTGCCAATTATAATGAAGGCGCAGCCGATAAACATCCCCCATCTCCGGCCTTTGAAATCGGTCGCTGGTCCAGCGGCGAAAGATCCAACCAAGTTTCCAATCGTGTAGATGGCGTATACGATGCCCGTTCCGGGAGTTCCAGCCGAAACGTCGAAGCCAAAATATGTGCGATACTGGGGGTACGAGTTTATTGCACCCATCAATGAACCATCATAACCGTTGATACATGAGTTCAGTGTCGCAACGAGCAGACATAGATACAACTGTTCTTTGATTAGAGAAGTGCAATAAGAAAGGTCGCGTGCGCATTGCTCTGGCTGTGGGCTAACCTTGAACATAGCAGGCGTCCATGGAGAGACGCCTGCCTTTGCCGTTGCATCAGCGAGTGCGACATTCTGTACTTGTCGTATCTCTGTGACGTTGCCTTCCCGTCGCTCGCTGGGGGAAGCCTCGCCGTTCTTTTGCACTTCAGCCATGGCGGCGACTGTACAGGGGAGGAAAGATGGTTGTAGGAACCGGCAACTAGCCAGAGACGTGAGGAAAGAGCTCGAGCTACTGCACTACTTCCAGCACTACAGGGAATGCCTCGCATGTTATAGTAAGACGCAGCACTTGCAGCTAATTATATATATGTATATGCTGTGTTTGGTGCTAAGGCGAGACGCATGTAAGCCGGGATGTTGATCCTTCAACCCCTTACCTCCTCATACATAGATTCAAGTCTGCATGTCATGTCAGCCGGAAGACAAGCATGCTGCCAATCTCGTGAACGATTGGGGAAATTGTGATTGAGAAGAGACGGACGCGCTACCTTTGTATACAAAGGCGTGCAGAGATATTTCGTGCCATTCTCTTCTTCGGGATACCGGTACTCCATGTCCTCCTTCTTGATAGAGGACTGTACAGTACGTACAAGTACATGATGGCGATTGATCTCTCTGACTGTGGCCAATCTGTGCTCGGGCGGCACAGCATGCTACTACATACTGTTATGCCACTGTCGCTGCACATCGGAGATGTTTGCTCGAACGTCCAGCTTCTGTGCCTCTCTCCCTCCTTACTTCATGTCAGTAGCAATAATTAGCGCTTCGAAACGGCAGTCCCGGGCCGTTCATCCTGGTTGCTTTTCCAAGGTCGCTCGCAGTTGTCAGACGGCATGGCATCACGCGCGTCTTCTAGAAGAGACTAGGTGATATAATAAACGACGAAGAATGCGGGGATGGTGCCTGTTGTTGGCCCGCTGGGCGAGGAGGTCCGAGAAAGGGAGGGAGGGAGAGTTAGAGACGACATGGGGGGCGGGCGTGATGTGATGGTGATGCGGAGGTCGCTGGGCCGTACTGGAAGCGGCCTGGCGCGTCCCGGTAATTAGTTACTTTTGTATCCGTATGTACTTTTTCCCCACACTTTCAACACCGTTTATCTGTATGTATGTACATATTAATACTTTGTACTCTTCCTTGACCGATCTCATCGACGAGAAAAAGAATTTCCATCAATGATATTGAGCTTTCAGTGACAATTATCGGGCTATCTACCTACTCGACTTCTTCAGGTACATTACATACGTCGTACAGTACATACTACTCTGAAACAGACACCAACCAACAATCAACGGGTGCGCACCTGGCCGAAAGCCTATCCAACAAACAAACATACGACTGTTATCGTGAAGGATCAATCTATGTACAGTACAGTATTTGCCAAGACGCGGTCATTAGACCCTCGAAAATGATTCAAAGTACAGTAATAAGGCTTTCAAGTGCATCACAATGATTAGTTTGTTAATTAAACAATCTCTTTATCAACTCGATGTGGCCATACCGACGGCCAGGTTATTGTTTGTCTATTACTCGAACTGGCTCAAGCAAACCAGGTCACGACACCGACTTATCAAAAATCCGCCTTCGTTTAGGGGGTTGTTAGCTCGGGATAAAGACGCATACATCTGCATCTGCCAGAAAACAAGACGTGTCGCAAAAGGCAAAAGCAAAAGTACATACATACAGTACATTGTACATACACACTCGCCCCCGATCGACATGCCCGCCGGTTGACGAGACGAGTTACATACAGTATGTAGCACCCATGTCAGCTCTTCTGGGTTGTCTATTGGCTGGCATTTCCACCTCCTGGGGGGCAGCACTTACGCAACGTACAAAGTATATTAGTTTTCTAATTACTTTGTATTTACTAGTCTACCCTTGGACGTGTTGCCGATATTAATTACTGCCAAACTTTCTTTGTTCCAAGGACACACATATGAAGGACAAGCTAGTGTTGGGCATAAAGCAATATTTCGACAGTTTTTCCCCCGCTCCGCATTGTACCCGGTAGGTAGAGACTTCGATATAGCCCTCCCTACTGGCCTATGTTATCGTTCAGTTTTCTTTGAGAAGAGAGTGAGGATTTTTTCCCCCTCTTAACTGTACTCTGTAGACTCTTCTGTCTGTGCGCCGGTAGTCGGTGTGGCATATATATATATATCCTCTCGAAAATAATACCGCTGCGATATCCAATATGCAGAAAAAGCACCCCGTTCTGGCGGACATGGATGCACTAATTACATTCAAGTCCTCGCAACAGATGCGGTTACCTTTAATGCGCCGAATCACTTACATGTACATACTTGCGTTGTTCTAGAATCAAACCCGTCAGGTGCCACTGAGATCGAACACGTTTGTTATTATCATCATTATCATTACGCCGCTCCAGGATTCCCACAAGATATCTCAATTACTTCGAAACCTCTCGGCCTTGCCCACTTGATCGAAATATCCTCCACCCCTTTCCTCGGACGTTTGTCTATCGAGAAGAGACTGCTTGCTGTTCTCACTTTCTTGACCAGCTCTTAGGATATCGTCCATCTCGAAAGGTGATGTTGGGATATCGATATCCACAGAATCAAATTCCTCCATCCGCCGTGTAGCTTGATAGCCGCGTTGGTATTGGGTTCCCAGCTCAGCAGCCCGTGCGCCATGATATCCCACTTCTGTAACACTGTTCCCCCTCGTCCACTCTGCCTCGTCCATGTCCGTTTTTGAACTCTCACCCCCAGGGTACAGACCGACATCCGTCATCGTAACGAAAGTCAACGGCGTCGCCGGTCTGGACACCGAATCCTCCGGCCGTCCATACAGCTCGCCGTCGCCGCCAAACTCCTCTCTGAACTCCGCTCTCCTCTTGAAATTTCCAAAATTGAGGTCCTTCTCCTTGACAATCTCCACCTGCGGTATCTCACCACGCATGTCCTGCTTGCCCACATTCTCGTGATCCATCTCCGACAGGAACAAATCGCTATACGCGAGCGGGGTCCTCGGCATACCCCGATCCGTCGACCGCCTGTGTGGCGCTTCAAATAAACCATGATCGGCATTTGGCCGATGCCCATATATCTCGCGGAGTAAATGTTGTGATTTTGCGTGTACCATGGGCGTCATGAGCCTCTTGTACAGTGCCGGGTTTCCAAAACGGACGCCCACTCTATCGTTCCTCTTCGGCTTCGAGATATCCAAGTGGCTATTTCCCTCAAGGTCGGAGAAGGGTGTTGTAGAGTAATACGTCAGTTTGTCATCAAACGTGCGCTTACAATACCACTTGAAAGCCACAAGGAGAACGGGCAAGGGAGCCATGGCGTACAACATGTTGCCATTGCGGATGGAGTTTATGGAACCGATGCCCTGGGCGCCGACGACAAGGGCGATTACTGCATTGCCGAGTAGGACCGCGAAGAGGAGGCGATTTACGAGGAGGCGCCAGAAACGGCCGCCAGATTCGGTTTTCGTAATGAGGACGTATTGGAGGAGATATTTCTTGAACCCCACGTCCATGGCGAGGTAGAACGCTGTGATGGGAAGGATGAGCGGCTGCAATGTGCCGAAACATAGGCCGACGGTTACCACGAAGAGATAGTTGTTGTAGTAATCAGCATACTGGAATGGCTGTGGAGCAGAGAGCTCGATGACCTGCCGGGGTGTCGGCGAGAACCACTTCCGCTGTATAGAGCCCCAAATCAGAGGCCAGACTTGCACGAGATCGGTTGCAGCACTGAGGTTGCGTTGCATTTGCCAAGTCAGCCAGAAGGTGGAAACATTGCAGAGTCCGGTCATAGTGTTGGAGAAAAGATGGCCAGATTTGATGGCATCCCAGACACCCTGATCCTGATCCTGAGCTGCGATGACCGAGGCGACGAACCGCCAGGCAGAGCCAAAGACGGAAAATACGACGAGGTTGTTGATGACAAAGAAGGCGTAGAGCCGAGACGTCACGTGTCTCTCGCGAGACGTCTTGGAGACATCTCCAGAATGTGTGTACAGGCGACGGAAGACAACAGGTATACCCATGTACATCAGTGTCTGCACCAGAGGGGCCAACACACCCTGTGCGATACCCCAACCTTTAGGATTCGCTTCGAGATCCTCCTGAAAGGACTTCCAGATGAGCCCGAGATGTGAGAAATCAGAGAGGAATACCGAAGTCAAGATGTTAGGGATGATAAAGGCCACAGTGAAGAGCACCATCCAGAGGCCGTCCCAGAACATTCGGATTCTTCTGACTGCGCGGCTCATTGGAAGGTTCTGCCAAAGAAGGTCGTGAGGTTTTGGTGCAAGATACACATCGCAGCCTGAAAGTCCCTTCTTTCGCGAGGCGTATGCAACTGCTTAATTTAGGTCTCTCGACAGCAACAGCGACATCTACAGTTGAAGTACTTACCGGCATGTGCATCCTCGATACGCGGATAACTAGCAAACCCATACGACATGGCGTTTCCCTTATCAATGCTCTCTCTCACTTCCCGAATCTCCGTCTCGAGTTTCGAAATTCGGCCTGTTAGGTAGTTAATCGCATCCACCCTCTCTCTCCCAAAGGTGTTCCTATCCTCCTTTGCAACCTTGCACAGTGGCCGTTTCTCAGGCAATTTATTGGGATCATGTAGATACTTGGCGAGGTGTTCTTCCAGACTCCTCACTGTTTTATCATGTGCTTCGATGAGCTCCGGAAGGTCCTTCACGTTGCGTCCAATTGCTGTTCGGGGTAATGCCTGTGTTTGCTGAGCTTCTTCGACGATGTCGGCTATTCCAGCGTCAGTTCGGGAGGAGCCGGAGATATGTGTGAGCTGTGAAGATGTGTTAGCATACTTCTTATCTATCTCGTGCGACGAGTGGTCAAACTTACCAAAAGTGTCCGCGAATGTAGACTAGACTGATAATCTGCACTGTCAAAGTACGCCCTCCTCAGTCTCAACACCGCCCTGTAATTCCACCACAAAAAGAAGCACACCGTCCCCTGGAATAGATACGATATCGCCACGAAAGCCCAGAACTTGGTTCCAAAAGTATACTGCGGTGTAAACTTCATCAACGTAGCAATATTTCCCCAGTGCTCATAGAATGAGTGTCCGCCCACAATCGTGACCGGGATCAGAATTCCACACCCGAATACCGTGCACACAAGGAATATATTCCGGATCATCCGCAAGAACCTTAGAAATACCACAGCATCAAGTCCGATTTTCTCGACAAGCTCTTGTTCTGTGACGTCTTTGACCGCGCGAATCCAACTGAATGGGCCACTGTCGAGGGGTGGAGGAGCGTGTTTCTCGTCTGCATGTTTTTGGCGGGGAGCGTATACGGCCGAGATGTGGGGGCGGAGGAAGCAGAAGGTTATAAAGAGGAGTCCCGAGACTGCAAAAGACCATACTATTGCGGCGTAGATGGAGTTTTCCTGGACCTAAAAAAAGGAGAGAGAGGTTGATGAGCCATGTGTGGGAGCAGAGAGAAAGGGGAGGAAAGACGACGAACTTGGCTCTGGAAAGGATCTGCAATGAGATTCAGTAACTCATCCGTCACGCTTTCCTTTGTCTGGAGTATTTCCAGTAACATTTTTCTTTTCTTCCTGTCTTTCTCGATGTTCTACAAAAGCGAGTGATTGCAGAAGCCGAGGAAAAGGGGATCAAGGTCAAGAAGAAACAATTAGCAAAGAAAGTAATATGATAATAAAGAAGAGTGCCAAACCCGTGAGTCAAGTTAATATCAAGAAATATCCCTCATAGCGGCACGACCGCAGCCATCCGTTGAGACCGCTGAGGTTGAGTTCTCGCCCGCCGACTATACGCCCGCCCCGCCCATATACGTCATACCGCGCATTTTAGTCCGAGGCCCATCCTGGAACAATTGAACTTTGATCGATAGAGAACCCCCGTGATGAGCTGTTCTGCCCCATTGTTCCGACCCACCGTAATTTCACATGGACCAAATCGCAAAGCTTCAAGAGCGATTTAACTTTGTAGATTCGATGCCTACGAGATGAGTCCCGATGGAATGGAAATTACTTTGTATGTGAAGGGAATCTTGTCTTGGCAGGTACATGACCATGATTGAGTGACATTGTCGAAACAGTTTGTCCGCCAATCATCAGTCGGGGGAGATGGTCGAGTGGTGTCACTATAAAGGTACAAGGGGTAGCTCTCAGATGGTTGAGAAGTGTTTGCACAAGGTTGTTGCACATGTCAGCACGGTGTCTATGGTGGGCTGCAGAAGTGTGAATGTCAGTATGTCAGTAGGTCAGTATCCGGTCTTGGTTGATTAATTTGTCCATTGTAGGACTCAGTAACCCAAATATATTTCGTCTCAAGATACGGTATCATCTAGCTCAATCCATCTATACATGGTATCAAGAGCTATCAATCATAGACCACGCACCTCATTCTTCACAAAGACGATTACTTGGACGTGAACCCAAACGTTACATGCAGATCCCACCTCAGATAGGCACCAGATTGCATATCATCGACCGCCTTGAGCCTGAACTGTTCCACCTCCTCCTCGGTCCAGTAACCTTCCTGCTTGGCGCTCGCCACGTTCCTCAGCGCACCGAAGACGGCTCCGATTCCAATCTCGGTGAATTCATGACGTTGATCGACAAAGCGATCAGTACTGGAGACGTCTTCCCCCACATTCTGCAATCCCGCATCGGTGAAAAGCTTGTTAAAGTCGGGGAAATTATACCCGAATCGCTTCACCAGAGTACTGTTTAGTTTGAGCTGGCCTTGGGTAAGGTAATGTCCGCCTGAAGACGTCGAATTCGCACCCCGGAAACCGCGCGCTACGAGAAAGTCGCCCTCGGTCCATTGGATGGCCCCGCCGGGCTTGAGCAGCGCGAGCATGTTACGAAGAGTGGATTCCCAGACGCCCTCGCCCATGGAGATGACGATTAGGCGGATGTTGATGAGGTCGAATTGGCCGTGCAGCTCCTCGGGGAAGGGTTTCTTGAAGTCACCGTGGCCGAGGGTGACATTCGGGGGGAGACTGTCAGCTGGCTGGAAAGATGCATCGGAGATGTCGTAACCGTCGAAGCGGTAGGTCGAGGGCGAGACTTTTGCTACTTCAGACAGCCAGATTCCGGTGCCACAGCCTATATCTGCAATCCGGGCTTTCTCAGGGAGAGTGCTAGCGATGGTGGGATGCACTAGGTACCCGATATTCCTGTGCCCTGTTAGCGCCTGTCTACAACATGGAGAGCTTTTGACTTGCTTCGTCCAGATGTAATGCTGTCTGTGCAGCCGTTGCAGCTCCTCTGACGCCCGTCCTAGCCAGTAGGGTTCTTGGTTCGACATGGTTGAGGCTGTGGTGGAACGAAATTAAGGTCAATGTACATAAAGATCCCTCTATCTCGGATTTATCTGATAGCTGCGAAGAAATAATAGCGCAATGCCCTGTCGATTAGCTACTAACTTCTTCGGCTAATCACCAGATACAACTATGACTTGACTGGTATCTCGCAGCGTTGCCTCGAAGGAGTAGCCCGAGGATTTACTAATCCCAAAGGCGTAGAGCTAGAGAAATGATCTGGCGCTATTTATGCACTGTTCGGTTGTCAGATGGCTCGGCCCGGTAGTGAAAGTCAGGATTCTGTATGTAGATCAGCCCTTTTCGAACGCCGGCTTGAACCGAAAGATGCGCAAAACGATAATTACACTGCACTCAATTCCAAGGACGTACAGTGAAATCGAACTGGAGGGGTTAAAGTGCGACCGAACTCGCTTCACAACCTTGGCAGCATCTTCGCGACCAGCGCTGGCTCGACTTGGACTTGGCCTTAGCCTTGGCAGTTGAAATTTTAGTCCATGTCTTCCAAGGGCCTGTTCGGTTCGTCAGTGCCAGCGTGCGGCCCGCTCCCAACTTCATATCGCTACTCACTGCTACATTCTCCTTCTTCTTGTACTAATATTGACAAGTTTTATTTAATTTTCAGCAAATCGAACTATTGAAACAACTCTCCAAAGAGCCAGACATGGCCGGGCGTCCAAGGTATGAAATCGGAGCCACCTGGAGCAGCGAGGTCAACACAGACGTTCAATTGAACATCTCTGTACAGTAGGTAACAAGCATTTCCGTACTGACCTTTTCACAGCAAATTTTGAGGCCAATCCAAAAACTGCTGAAGGAGTATTTGCTTTACGTTGAACACTTAGACCCGACGTACTACATACAGATTACTTGCAGCTGTATTATAGATACTTTTTATCATTCTAGGTTATTACAACTACAGATTCTACAGTACCTTTCTGTCTACCCTACTGTATAGAAGTACTGCTAAAGTAAGACGTCATGTTACCTACTTCACCTAAACGTATTGTAGTACGTCAGGCTGGCCACCCTAGACAAACAGTAAGGACCAAGTTGAGCGACCGAAGATTAAACGAACAACACTTAGGCTAAGTTTTTTATTTCGGTTCGAATGATAGATTGGAAATTGTTTCATCGAAGCACTCGGGAGCTCAATGCGACCATTATTCCCCCAATTCCTTCCTTCTCCGACACACACACACCACTCACTACCCGCTCCAAACCTGGGGTCCCGGTGGCGTATACGATGTCGCTCCACTGTAAATGTTGACTTTGAGACCTGGATCCGTGTTCTTATACGCTCCCGGGAACGAGACGAGAGGACTCGGTGATCCACTGCCGCCACCAGTGACAGTGACCTGAGCACAAGATATGTACAGCTGCGCGCCATTCAACTACCATATGGGGTCAGCATCTGAATTACGAGTACGTCGTGGAAGAGGGAGAACTTTACGTTGCTCGCCTGATGAAGCGCAATATGCTCGACACGCAGCAAATAATCACCCGAGGGAGTAGCCTTGGGGATGGTAACGCTGACTGTTCCCTTATTCAGACTCCCCCAGCTCAGTTGCCCACTGGAGCTCGTAGCCTGCTCGGCATAAATCTTGAACCACACATTTCCTGTACCGTCCCAGCTGGCGGCAGTCTGTCCAGATGGCACCTTGGCCATGTAGAACTGCAGTGGGCCAGGGTGGAAGATGTTTGGGGATGCTTTGAAGCCAACACTAGAGCCAGCAGCGACGCTTAGCGTAGATGCGGTTTTCGCGCCCGATGTGTAGCAGCGCACTTGATCCGAGGAGACGTCACTGAGGCCGGCGTTGGATTGTGCATTTACGGTTGTGCGGACATATTGCCAGTCGGTGGTACCGGTGAGTGCGGGAAACGTGTCTGCAAGGTCTTAGTTACTGTGGGAGTAGTAATGGAGAGGAAGAGGAAGAGGAAGAATGAATGTACAGTGACGTGGTTGGAGAGTAGCAGCATTGCTAGACTGAACTGCGAATGCAACGGCGAGGGTAGCGGAAAATCTCATTGTGAAAAGATGGGTGATTCTTCTTTCTAAAAGTTTGAAGCGAAGCGGTGGATCGATGTTACAAGCGACGAATTGACATGAGCAGCAGCAGCGATAGTCCAAGTACAATATCTCTTACTCGCAAGTCATCCCATACATATATACATATATATATATATACATTGTTCATACCCCCTTCAGCCCCGCGCACGCAAACCTGAATGGTGACTTTCAAAGTCTGCTCGGTATTCGATTCGCGCGCGATAAAATTAAACATGGTTATTATAACCGAAGGGGTGTCGCAATTTGATCTATCTATTCCCCTGCCCCATTCTGCCGTAGGTGCAACCACGTATATTAAAGCATAGTAAATATACCTAGTATTGTGACCACGCGGCGGCCGGGGCCCCGCGACTCGGCATTTACGGGGTAGATACCGGCTTGGAGAGAGAGAGGGAGAGAGTTGGGCTGAGGCATGTGGATTGCTAAGACAGAAGGTCACGTGACTGACCTGTCTCACACCTTTCACCTGATTCCATGTAGTGTAGGCTGACATGGTCCAACAGAGCAGTGTGCGAAGTCTAAATGGTGGTGTCGATTCCCCATAGCGCGCACTGGGATTTCACGCATCGTACTCTGCTTCATTTGCTTGCCGTGCCGTGTCGTTTGTAGCACTTGGTTGGCCCTTCTTGTTTGTCGACAACTCCGCCAATAGTGCTCTCCCATGAACTACGCTTTTGTCCAAGTCAATCATCATCAGATTGTCCGTGTGCGCATCATACGTCATTTTCCTTTCCGCTTCGTCCATGTGATCCACGCCCGATCAGACGAAACTAGCAGCCCAAACATCCATCCCCCTAACTCCCTTCAGACCCCCCTGCACACCCTCCAAGCTCGCCTCACACGCATCCCGTAACGCAAGAACCACCCCCCGTTCCCTCTCATCACTCACTTGCTCCTCTACTTCCCTTTCGAAAGAGGAAGAAAGACAAGCAGAGACTTCCCATTGTCCGTCCAACAACCCCTCCCCACCCTGCACGCGGGTCTCATTCTCCAGCTGCCACCCGGCAGCCAGGGCCAGCTCAGTAAGCCGCTTTGGCCCCAGCACCGTGCGGACGTTCGAGACGCTCTTGGGTTTACGACACTCCAGCGCTGCTTGGGTGAGCGTAGCTAGTACGTGAGGCTGGGCAGAGGGATGCGTCGCTACCAACGACCACTCGGCAAGGAGGAGACGCTTGCTGTGCTGCTTGAGAGCGCGGAAGGTGGAAAGGATGAGCGAGGGGGAGGGGAAGTACCATAGGCAGTGGGCGAGCACTGTTACATCGAAGGCCTTGCTGCCGCTGGCGGGCGGCGACGAGGTGGAAGAGGGGGAGGGGAGGGAGGAGAGGGAGGAGAGGTAGTCCAGGGGAGATTGTTGGACCCAAGTAATCCGCCTACCCAGCGGGCCTTGCGAGATGTGACCCTGTGCTTGGCCGAGGGTATACGGGGCACCTGCAGGAGCATCAGTCCGCTACTTTTCTGCTCGCCCGCCAGGACAGGCAGCAAGGTAGAAAGCGAAAGGACGCACCATAATCCAGTTCCGCTGGATCGACCGCCACCACCCTCCCCTGCTCGCCCACAGCACAGGCAAGGACAGTTGTACAGTCCCCCTGCCCGCATCCTAGTTCCAGCACTTTCGAACCAGTGGGAATGTTCCAGTGCTGCAGGAGCACCAGGCGGTGGAGGGTTTGGGAGTGCTGGATGCTGAAGTGGGTGGGGTCGTGTAGGGAGAGACGGGCGATAGAGGCAGCGTCGAGTTGGCTGGACATGTTGTGCTCGATGGGTGTTGGGCACAAGACGGCTGAGTGGGTTTTGCGTAGCTAGGTGATGGAGTGTAGTGATCGTGAGTCAATAGACGGTTTTAGCCGCTTCGTTACCCCAATTGTTTGACAACGATCTACATCCTCTTTTGTAATAGCGTCAACTTGGAACTTGGAACTGTAGCCTTTGTTGTAGCTACTGTAAGAACAGGCGCAGCGGTCGAGTTAGCCAAGCACACTCTATAAGATGGTTATCAATGAACCTCTGAATCAAACCACTGGCACCAGCTTCATCTATCGCTTCAGCAAACTAGAATCCCGGCTGTTGCCTGAGAAGAACCGTCGATTACCGTTGCACCAGATGGAAGAGAAGTAAGACAACAAACTCATTGTTTGACCGTGATCGGTCTAACCGGCCTTGTCAGGGAACAATCGGGATAGCCTAGCTAGACCCGACCAGGAGGCCAGCTTCGTCCGACTCATCACTCATTTCCTCTTCCCTTGTCTATGTTTTTTGCAAGCTAGCGATAAGACAGTCTCAGCAAACCGCCTGGTCTTCTACCTCGTCGGCACAATTGTGAGAGAAGCGAGAGTCGGACAAGAGAGATGAGTTGGCGAATCCATCCTCTCGGCCAGTGCCGCTCGCCCGAAACCAGTTGTTTCCAGAGAAGGACCGTCGAGGCCAAGGCAGTTGTAGTTAGTAGATAATATCTAATAGGCAAATTGCTGCTAACCTAGTTAGACATTAACTTGGATATATATACTAAGATCCACGTGATCTGGGACCTACGTGATTAAGATGGTCCAGCCATGAGTCAAATTACCCCATAGGCCTTACAAACATGGCATGTTGCACTTGTTGTAGATGCTTCACGATTCGCGCTTCATTTCCATTTCATAGTCCTTAATCTCTTTACTCAGTCCTTGAACCTCATCCTGACCCATTATTTGTGCACTGGACTCCAAATCTTGAATCACACCTTCGAGACCTCGCACTAGTGCTTCGATCTCGGCGCGCTGTGATGTAATGGTAGAGAGTAATTCGGTGTTGGCTTGTTGGGTGGTGGAGAGGCGCGCGTTCGTCTCCGCAGTCTGGTCCTCGAGGAATGGCATCAAGTGCGCAAGATGTATCGCGGATGGAGAGAGTGTATGTGGTCTGTATGAAGCTTGTCAGTACTACGCTCTTTATCTTTTAACGCAAACAGAGCCACTCACGCTATAGGCGTGTCAATGAGACCGCCGTTCGCATTGGCTTCGGCCCGCTTTTTTCTCAATTTCGCATCCTCAATACACTGTTCCAAGGAATTGATAGCCTTGACAACGTCGCGATTACCCATAATCCCATCAAAGCTTGTCCTCCATTGGTGGCCGAGCTGTTGGACTATTTGCCCTCGAATGCTTTCCAAACTCTCTGGGGTGTATTGGGCGGTGGTAGGAAAGCAGGAAGCGAAGTTCGTGGATGAGCATTTCTCCAGCGTTTTATCGACTGTGGCATTGAAGATGTTGATGAAACCTTGGGCGCGGGGGCCGGGGGCCTCTGCTATGGGCGGGGCGGGCGCGGGGGAAGGAGAGCGAGAGTCGGGCCTCGTGGCGGAAGGCATGTTGGAGACAATCGATATGGTACAGACCGATGAGGGTGATGATAGAGTGGTGGCTGTCAAGTAATTAATAGTCTACGTGAAGCGCGGGAGACTCCGCCGCTGTGTCATGTCATGTTTACCTTTGCGTTGTATCAAACGACGCGCCAAGAATCGCGTCACGGCAACTTCCGTGTCGACCGACTCCAGATGTCACGTGGGCCCGGTCTTACACCTGATCTCATATTTTAAGCGCGCTATTTCAAGGCAATCGGATAGATGTTGTTATGGGGGCCATTCGTTACTCAATTTATATTACCGCCAGGCCCGTCCCACAGCGCTCTTGAGACCTCCAAACTCCAACTTCCACATCACTCGGGTGTGTTGCGCCGTATTAAATATCAATATGAACGGTCCCGCAGCTTCGCACCCAGATCACCCATCAGGTTCCGCATTTTTACTTGTAATGCCACACAACCGCTGAGCCACCAGTACCTTCGTCTAGCAATGCGGAGACGTCTAATACACCAATAACGAATGAAGAGCAACCCAAATCACGAACAAGCGTCGTAGAACCAATCTCGTTGACTAGTGACCTTTCCGCATCTCCTATATTGATTTCCTCTGTTATTCTGATGACTGAGATGCTGATATCAAGTTAACACCATCCTGCACTTCGCCGCTTATAGCTACTACAAGCGCAGGTGCTGTACTCTCGTTATATTTCGCTGATGCTCCGATAAATGCAATATTGTCTGATTTCTATTCTTCTAGGTAAGACACTTTGCGGAAATCAATGGTCATTGGGATTGTTTGGTGATATTGTGGGGAAGATGGGCAATGTCTTTAATTTATGTGGTTTTTAAGTTGATGAGACAAATGGACAGAGTGTTCAAAAGCAGAATTAATTTAATGAGAATGGAGATGGAGATGGAGATGGGTGTTTTAAGAGAACGTACCAGGGCCGTGCGATAATTCATTAAACCTACATAAATGTAACTAGCGTTCCAGTCCCAACCCCACTATCTCAACCCTCAGTGTCCCATCATTCATTCATCTATCATGCACCATCCAACCTCAATATTACGTCATCAACCTGGTTTCCTCTTCTTTCGACAGATATACGGTCGCGGCTACAATCGTGAATGGCAAGGACCTGATCAGGACAGCTCGTATCGAATAGCACTCACGGTAGGACACAGTAGTAGATCGTTTTATACTGTATATATGAACACGATGATACCAAGCCCCCTCAGTAGTCGAACGCCCCCACAAAATAAATAGTAAAAGCAGTCTAGACCCTCACAGCAGTTGAACGCATCCCTAACGTAATCAGTGACGCAACAAGTTGATCCCGACTCTACTCTACCCAAAATGCGCTTCAAACAGGCTTCTCCCATCGCAAGCGTTTGTTGTCGGTGGCAGGTCGATCCCCAGTCTCAGACTCCCCATCTTCGAAGTCCTCACGCGTCCGGCGACCCAACGAACTTGTGGTCGACTGCTTGTTGTCCCTGTTGACCCTCTCTAGGATCGCCTCTGTGAGCTCATTTTCCTTCTGAACCTTTTTGTTGATCTCTTCTTCGATCTCTTCTTCGGCAGTTTGGGACTGCGCAGCATCAGTTTGTTCAAACATGTTGATCTCGTCCTCCTTAGTTGCTATACCACTGCAGCTGCCGAAGACCAATCCCGACATCTCATCGGACTCTTCTTCTTCATCTAGCTCAAGATAGGAATGTCCTTCTGGTGCTTCTTCCTCGTCTTCAAATTCCAATCGTGTTTCCTCTTCCTCCTCTGTATCATTCTCAGAATCGACCGACTGCTTAGATCGTAGATTCGGCATAAGTCCAACGGGCTCCGGAGTCGAGCTTGACTTTAGATTGTTGGTCTTAGAATGGAAGTTGGGATCACTGCGAAAGCTCGTATCCCGCCATACATATCCTTCGGGAGCCGCGTGCCGTCCCGGCAAGTAGAATGAAGAACGACGGCTATAAAACTCAGACTTGCGGGCCTTGTGGACCACAACGTCTTCTGTGAATCTGACCGTCTTGGAACCTTCCTCGCTCTCCGTTGAAGATGAAGTTGAAGATTCTGGCGGTGGAGGTGGTAGTGGCGGTAGATGGTATTTGGAAATAATCTGGGGAGATCTTGGAGACAAGGCTGGTGCTGGAGGCGGTGACGGATATAAATAGGAAGGCGGGAGCGACAGGGATGACTTTAATCTAAGCAGAGGAATGCTGGACGACGTCAATTCCACGTATGGGCTTGGAGGGCTTGGAGGGCTTGGAGGAATGGAAGATCCCTTGACTATCGAAGGGGAAAGCGAGGGTGGCGGCAGGGATACTTGATGGTTAATGTAGAAAGACGGTTTTGTGAGGGGCTTGCCCGGGACAAAAGGTACGTCAAATCCATCTTGCATATACGGGCACAAGTCGTGTGCCAGCTCAAGCGCCTCCATACACGACTTGGTGCTCGCTATCATCTCAAAGTCGTAGTCCGAGTCGTCCATCTCTTCGCGCTCCCAGCACTCCTCCATCTCCGCCATCTTCTCGTACGTAATCAAGAGATTGGTCCATTTAAGCTTTTCTACAACCCAAATAGTTCTGATCTTGCAGTACAGCGCATACTCGTCGTTATTGTTGTAGAAGACCTTAGTTGTCGGCCCGCCGCCTACAAGTTCCCAAGCCGCTGATATTCTACCCAGAGCCTCAAGGCATCGCCACATGATGCAAACTGGACAAAGTATGGTATCAGTTTTACGGTTGCCAGGATGGATCAGGTGTCCGCAGCCCGTGGCGACCGTCAGCGTCGATATCGGGAGAACGTCCGTCGTGGAGTAGAAGTGGCCAGTCCGTCGAAGCCAATTCATGAAGATCTTGTACTGCACCGAGGAAGGCAAATCACCGAGCCGACTGCTCCTAACGCTCCATATCGCGAACCTCCACTCCTTCGGATTGGTGTAGAATTGACCTTGATCGGGGCCTGCGACGTTTTTCTGCCATAGAAGGTAATCGCGGTATATGTCGTCACCAAAGAGAATATTTGCAAGGAGTGCCGAATTAATAGACGTCTGTGCCATTGCCACAGTGAGTGAAGGTGGTGTTGAAGGTTAGAATTGAGTGGTGAGTGGGGAGTGGGGGGAGTTTGGAGCTTCGGGGGCGTGCTTAAGAAGTGAGAGGCCGAATTTGTGCAAGTGAGAGAGACGATGTCGCTACCTCAGCGATGCGCGAGACGTACGGGCGGTTCGAGAATATCCGATTTTTCAACATTGTCTGGGTACTTGTATAGATTTCGCAGCCATGCTTATTATTATACCCAGATCAAGGTCGGTTCAAGAGCATTAGGAGAAGTCATAATGATAGAGGCTTGCAGATACAACTATCTTTGCCACACCTTCCACGTTGTCGCGGGCCGTGGGAATATCGATGTGGAGTGAAATTAGGATATCTGCTTTTGACACATTGGAAAGGTTCATTCTAGACGGATGCGTTGTACTTACATAATATCACGACTGAAGGTCTGTCTTAGTATCGTCGTTATCATATTCGATGGAAGGAACGGTACGCTACTGGAGAAGCACCAAGAGAAGGAAACAGGCCCGAAGCTGCCCGTGCCTTCTAACATTGTTCATTGTTCATTGTTCATTGTTCATTGTTCATTGTTCATTTAGATGTTGTTAGTCCATTTTCAATTTTCAAACACGTATGTTTGTTAGACAGTATTGTTATCATAGGAGTACTTAGTGGTCGGTGTCTGAAATTCAATACCCTACTACATACACAACGAAAGGTATCCAGATTCATACCATTTCTTTCTATTCATTCGTTTACAGGTATGAGGTGAGGTTTGTTGCCATGTATACCAGAAGAGTTCCACTCCTGTCAACATTTGCTGCAACCAGTACAGTCTTTGCATGCATCCCCAAAAAGCAATCTAAACTTAGATGCCTCAGCTTCCATTAAAGGATGACAAGCTTCCTCCCTCTTCCTCCTCCTCGAGTTCATACACCCGATCTTCCCCCTCCTCGATTTCTTCCACCGGACCTTGTTCCTCCCAGTCTTGTTCCTCCCAGTCTTCTCCCTCCCAATCTTCTCCCTCCCAATCTTCTCCCTCCCAATCTTCTCCCTCCCAATCTTCTTCCTCCCAATCTTCTTCCTCCTCGACTTGATCCACCTGATCCGAAGATAAAGAGGTATCAATATAACTCGAGCCAGAGGGAGCGGTCCAGCGCCCTGGCTGATGCTCTTCAGCGTCTCGAACGAAGGCGCGGATCTTGCGCTTCGGAATCACAACAACAGCATCGTCAAAGCGAACAGTCTTGGTGACGTCTGATTTTGGTGGAGGGTCAAGGTCGCTCTCCACCCAGTCACATAGGGGTAATTCCTTCCGTGCTTTATCAAGAGCGTCTGCATTGCTTCGAACGATGATGCCCTTCTTGGTCATGGATTCGAGGACGTCAGGATGTTCCGCCTCCCACTCTCGTTCCTTTGCCGCGGCAGACTCGAGTACTTCCATGTAGTTGACGAGTCGCTTCTTGTATGAGACCCAATTCTCCCTACATCTCTGGTAGGCAACTTCGTTGTTGCATTCTTCCGGCCAGGGGCCGCCGTAGAGATGCCATGTTTTCGTACGGCTGGAGAGACATGCTAGAAGTGTGCTAACACGGCAAAACGGGCAGGAAATAGCCTTCATAGAATCTGGTGACGAAGGGTGAAGAGTATGACCACAACTGCCCTTCATTGTAGTAGTAATAGACTTCGCATTCGAAAGAATTTCGAGGGGGATAGAGGAGGCTGGGGCTTTGAATGTAACTGGTACCCCTGTCTTGTTAAGAACCTTAGTGGCGGCCGCTATTGCGCTCGAGAAGAAGGTGTAGTCCTTCGGCGATAGTTTGGGCAATTTTCGAGTCATCTCCGCGGTGTAGTCGCTTTTCGCAGTTGGGTATTGGATGTTATTAGGAAGAGATAGTGGCAAGGTATGAAGAAGTGGGAAGTCAGCTATATCGAAAAACTCAGACGGGACTGTCAACGAACGTTCCTGCAAGGGAATGCGTTCACAACGTCAGCGGTGTTTCACTCCTTACTGCGAGTGTGTTGTGATAACAGAGTGTTCGAGTAGGCAGCCCTTCGCTGATCCCTTCCAGTAGTGTAAAGTGAACGATGGACCATTATAGATCTCAAGCTGCGGAATACTCGCAATACAGTACCGTCTCCCAAAGATGGAAGCTATTTGCCGCCTACAATTTGACCAGATTCTCATGCCGCGTCAAGAAACCCTCCACAGCCCCGCAGAATCTCTCCATCTCTTCCCAAGGTGTCCCAAGAATTAACGCAATGCTGATCCTCCTCGTAAGCCAAAACCTCTGCTCCAGCATATCGTACCAAAACAACTCTCTAAGCGCACTGACATCCTTCTTGTCTCTATAACTCCTAATCTCTTTCCTCCCGTCTTCAAGAAAATGAATGCCGAGAATTGTGCCACGTCCAGTGACGGCCATCTTCGTACCTTGACTGACCTCCTGAAGTCTCTCTCTCTCAGCCGGTCGCCAAGCTTGTTGAATTCGACTGCCGCCTCGGAAGTGTAAACCTCTTTCAGTCCCGTATAACCCGCAACCATACTGAGCGCATTGTTGTTGAACGTCCCTGAGTGGGCCAACGCCTTCTCATCCCTCGGATCATAGACGGCCATGATGTCTTCTCGTCCTCCGAAGGCACCAAAGCTCATCCCGCCACCGAGATACTTCCCCATGGAGGTTAAATCCGGGGACAATCCCTCCAACGCTTGCAGACCACCCGGCGCAAGGCGACTCGTCATGACCTCGTCCAGTATAAACACTGCACCGACCTTCTTCGCACTCGCCTGGATCTGATGCAAGAACTCATGACTACCTACAATGCACGGACCACCGCCCTGCATGCCCTCGACCAACACAGCAGCTACATCCTCACTCTCCTCTATCTTCTTCTGTGCGTCGTCGACGGAATTATACTCGGCAACGATCCAGTCCTCTTTATCGATGACATTGTCGGCAGGATTGTCCTCGGGAAACATGAAGCACGCGCCGTGGTAGGCGCCTGTGAAGACGACGACTTTGCTTTTGCCAGTGAAACGCTTTGCGCCGAGGAGAGCGTGTAAGTTGGCTTCGGTGCCCAAGTTGGTGAAGCGGATCTTGGACAGATTGTAGCGAGAGCAGAGCAATGAGGCGTGACGCGCTTCGTGGAGAGTCGTGCCGCCGAGGTTGAGGCCAACATGTCGGACTGTGTTGATCAGAGCATTTTGTATGAGCGGGTGCGAGTGTCCATAGAGTGCGGCAGTCATCTCGCCCACAAAGTCCGTGTAGCTGACAACGTTGGTCATTTGTTTCGGGATGGAACGAGAGAATCGCAAGAATGAAGCAAAATTGTTTTGTATTACAGACATGCACGAGAAGAAGCAAATAAGGGTGTCGATGAAATAAATCAAACCTACGTATGCCCATCTTCATCGTCAATCTCGTACCCTTTGCCGCTCTTCAGGAAGATTGGAAACGGTGCCGTATGCAAGAGCGACCTTGTATTGCCTCCCGGAAGGCTCTTCACAGACTCCTCGTGTAACCTCTTACTCGTCACATTTCTTTCTATGAAGCGAGCTCTTGCAGCCCCTAAAGCGTCTGCCATATTTGCATATCCAGATTTCACATGAGATTCCATCTTTTCTGAGATAGCTTGCGGGATGGGAACAAGACCTGCTAGCGACATTTCGGCAGATGAGGAGGGTCAAAATGAAATTTCGGAGTATCTAATGAGCCAAAAACAGACGTGTCGTCGGGTCTGTATAGATGAAACCATTGTTGTTGAGGTTTTGAGTCTTGAAGTGTCCCGCTCCGATGACAACACGTGATGTCGATCTTGGATGCTTTTCCGTATGTTTTTCCGTACATGTATCGGATTGTTATTGAAGACAACTTTGTTGTACGTTCAATTGGTGTATAGTCGCAGTAATAGATTGTTTTGGTTGCATCCCTGAACTAGCTTCAAGTGTAGCAGGGAGCAGAGAATTTCATGTTTTCGTACGAGAGGAGAGGCACGCCTAATATTGTAATATCAATAATAGTCCATCTGAAGCCTTTGCAGTCAGCACACCACCTCGTACACTTACTCTACCCCAATGCATACAAACCCTACTTTCTTTGCTTTTCGTCCAATCTAGCTCTCCGACTTCATGCATCGGATTACTCCAAACACACACCTATATTCCTAATCCAGTCTTTGATGTAGGGGGTTGTCGCGTTATACGCCCCGAAGCACCCCTCTAACCCGAAACGGAAAATGGTGGTGTTAGAAACTCTCGTTGTGCGTCCGTTCGCCGCACGCATGCGCAATGCACGCTTTCAAACCTGCCTGTAGGTACATATCCTGCCGGTTCCTTCCCTCATATTGCTAGAAGAGGTAGTTTGGGGCAAGAATGCGACAAAAGTATCGAACACTGCAAGTAGCATATTCCGTTTTGAGAGTGGAGAGAAG
This sequence comes from Pleomassaria siparia CBS 279.74, assembly GCA_010093715.1. Lineage (NCBI taxonomy): Eukaryota > Fungi > Ascomycota > Dothideomycetes > Pleosporales > Pleomassariaceae > Pleomassaria > Pleomassaria siparia. Next base: position 1,209,278 of record MU005770.1, on the reverse strand, counting down.
GGCGAAGGTGAGGCCCACCTTGCCCTAGGAGGACGAGGCGGTGGTGCATGCATATACACATAAACTGGGGCGTATGTACGCTATGCGAGGTGCGAGGAGCAGTGTGCGAACGTTGATGTGGTTACAAAATTTGAGAGTGAAGTTTTTGAAAAAAAAATTAATAACAATACATCGTGAACGTAAAGGAAATCGACATGTCAAGTGAAGCGCGCAATAATTACTCGTATCATGGTCAGTTGTCCCGTTTCGACCTAATCTCCAACGTCTCCACTTCCCTCTCGAACCTTCGTCGCCCTTGGCTCCTTTTCGGGTTTAAGCTTGTACTCCTTCTACTTCGCCTTGACTCGGTGAAGCTCATCCCACTATCTCTCCTCCGCGTCCTCTCGTCCAAGACTTCTATCGCGTCTTGTTCATCTTCCAACTCTCCAGCATCGTGATCCATCCATATATGTCTAATGAGCGCCTTGACATCGCCACAGACCGTATCGTTTCTGCAAGTTCTTGATCTGGAGCACAGGATACAAGAGTAGCCTCCGTCGGCACCCTCGCGATGACACTTCACGACGAAGCGATTTTGTATTTGAAAACAGCGCTCCATCCCGTCGTCATCTTTGAAGATCTCCCAAGATTTGCCAGGCGAGAGATGGAGTGTTTGCTTGCAATATGGACAATAAGGGTCCGAACTAGTGATGCTTGAATGAAGGGCTTGAGATGGGTGTCGTTGGAGATCACGCGCGTAGAGGCAGTATTGTGTGTTCGGTGAGTTCTGCGTTACATAGGACGTCAATTCGGTATCGGTTCGTACGGGCTTAGGTCTAGAAGCTAAGTCATTGATTGTGGGATTCGCCAAGGTCAAGCTATCTGCATTTGAGGATCGAGTCTCGTGCTTAGAGTACTTGACGAGCTCGTTTGAACGTGTTGTCGATGAGGGCAAGACGGTTACCGGATAGGGATGCGGGCGGTAACGAGGTGATGTGGCGGGTGGAGATGGGGTTGATCGAGGTGGTGGTAGTTTGACAGCTGATTGTCGTTCGTGCTGCGCTGCAAGCACGTCGACTGCGATTGTCCTCGCCGCTCGACATGCTGCGATAACACTGGAAAGATGATGGGTGATGGGCTCCGGTGATGTGGGCCCATATAAAAAGGTGGTTATGATAACAGACTGTAGTGATATAATCTGGGATTGGAGTGCGGTTTGCGAAAAGACTATTCGACACGTGTCAGCTCATCATTTCTCCATTTAGGTGCAGCGAACAGGCATGTTATACCATCGCCGACTGAAAACAGCGATCCAATGTCTTGGAAACCGATCTCAAATTGTCTTGTGACAGCTGCCTTATCCAACACAATGCTCTCATCGGTTTGCAGCTCATCGTCCTCGACATATGAGATGCGTCTTGACTGGGGATAGCCCCTCGCCCTCAATTGTTGCGCTTGGCCTCTCTTTTCTTTGTGTCGCAACGTCTGATACAAATCTCTCGAAGCATCAAATACGTCCATTAGAGTGTAGACGAGCGCTTGCACAACATTTGCGGGATCAGCGGTTGGGTTCTGCACCTATCAGTCTCTGTCCCGCCACAAGATCTACATCTTACTCACCAAAACACCCATCTTTAAACCAGTTTTCTTCTCCTCTTTACCCAGTGAAAGATAACAAAATAGACCCCTGGTTTATTTAAGGAAAATGCAGCGCTGACGCCTGTTTTTCCGTCCCCATGCTCTCATCTTGAGCACCAGATCAGACCACGCTAGTCGTGTTTGCCTCGGGGTAGCAGATGATTCATTTGTACAGCTGGCAGTATGCGATTGGGTCGTCTTCATCGTCCCGGTTCCTGCAGGGCCAGCAGCGGCTACGGGCCGTCATTAGAGCGGCAAGCGCCTGAAGGTAGGGATACAGTGATGTCATGTATAGGTCAGCGGCACATTGCGCGCATGTTTAGCCCACGCCGACCTTGTATTCATTCCTTCTTTCGCAAAAGCAGATACGATAATATGTACCTAACGTGGAGGGTAAAGACGCTATGGTTGATGGGTTGATGGGTTGATGGGTTGATGGGGCTAGTTGCCGAGAAGGATGGGATGTACGTATCGGGGACCTATGGGGTTTGTGAACATGGCAATTGTCCACACGGGATTCATGCATACCAGGTTGGGAATTCCATGCTGAAAGAAGAAAATCACTCTATCCCATGCTGGATACCCTAGCACGTGCCTAGGTACGTATTTAGCGCAGCTCTGAAGAGAAGAACTGCCGTGCCGAACGCTGAGGGATTGGTAGTGACTCATAATGCGATACGTGGACAAACAAAGCACCCTCATAAGGTCGCACAAACAGCCAGGTCAAACTGCAATGTCAGAAGTTCTTTTGATGATGCACTTGGGCTGCTTGGTGAAGGAAGAGGTTTCTTTTCGGAAGGCTGATATTTCCGTTGCCAGGTCACAGTATAGAGAATACTTAGGTCATGCGCATATCTCAGCACGGTCTATCAAGAATCAAGTCAACCATCTAAAGGGATTGATATATACACCGTTATCTTTATCTAGAGAGTAGACGGCTTAAACTTCCGCCAGAGAGTAACCCTGAGACACTGAGTCAGTCAGCCGCCGCTACCCGGGACAGTATTGATTTGTTGTCCGCCATGGCTGAGCATTTCTTCAGTATCCAAACCATCTTCTCCGTCGCCCCCACGATGGTGGCTGATGAAGGCGGAAATATTGGACACGGGTAACAACGCAGATATTGGACCTAGTGGAGCAAATGCAGCCCTGAACAATGTGAAAATGTGATAGGCCTCTTGTAGGAAACTAATTTGCACACCCCCACCTTTATTCGCTTCACCCGCTCGAGACGCTTTTCTTTTGTGAGATAGATGCGCTAAGGGCGAAGCAGTCCCGACTTCACAGCACTATCTCTGTTACCCCTTTGAATCTCACACGTCTCCTCTCCGCCCTCTAAACATTCCATATCTCACTCGAACCCATCCAAATCCACTAGATCATCGGACGCCAACTCGTCATCCCAGTCCCATGCCTCCTCGTCTTTGGTCGGCTCAAGTGGAGTCCAAGCCCTCCCTGTCTTGTCCTCGAATTCCTTCTTGAGTCCGTCAAAGTAGCTGTTTAGATTGACTTTGGCGACGACGATGTCTTCGGCTCGTGCACCTGACATCGGAGAAGCTTTATTGGCTGTAGTAGCAGCGATGGGCTTTGTGGTAGAGCCGTACTTTCTGGGCGTGATCTCGGGCATAGAAACTGTGCTACAGTGGATATTCCTGGTGTGAAGTTCGGCCAGGGTGGGAGATGTGCCGATGTCGGAAGGTTGAGCTGTTGCGTTGACGGACACTTCCTTGTCGATGTTCGACTTCGTCAAGTAGTTTTTGATGGCCGTAGATTGAGAACGAAAAGATAACTCTCGTGGTTGTCGACATTCATATGCGGCTTCCTGTTGGGCACTGCAACGTCGCTTTTGAGCTATGGTTTGCACCATCTTTGCGACTGTACCTGACGTCTGATTGCCTGTGTAGTTCTGATGCTGAGTGCTGAGCGATGCCGAGTTGGTGTTATAAGTAATCGACAAACAAAGAAGCGGAATTGTCATTTGGAAAACAGCGCTGTGATTCTTCAAGGGGTTTGGTGAAACATGTGTGTGATTACAGCACAACGCGCAAATAGATTCTGGGCTGAGGCAACTTACAGAAAGCTCCTTTCTGGACGAGATATGCCAACGAAGATCAATATATACATAGTCACACTCTTTCCCAAGCAAAGCCACGTTTAATCACGGAATATGGGGACAAGGTAGATGCCAATGAGCATGGTGGAATGACTGAACTCGGCGTCGTAAATTCCTACCAATCTAAACATAGAGTAGAGAAAGTACATAAACACCGGGGGGGGGCAGTTACTACCAACAATAATTCCTCCCTTCTCCATCGCTTTCCTCTCAATTCTCAGGTTATTTTGCCGGTGGTTGGAGGGACAACCACATTGCCCTTTGTATGTCCGCGTCCTCTGCATCTGACAGACCAAATACTGAACCTGTACTCAATGCATCATCTGGGGAGTTCAGCTCTATCACATCAGGACTATCCACGAATCTTTCGCGACGCAACTTGTCTTCCTTGCGCCGCTTGACCTCTCGGGCAAGTCTCTTCCTGTGTCTTATCTGTTCTCCTTCCTGGTCATAATATATGTCCAAGATGGAAGCATAATTAATTTCGGCGCGGGTTCTACGAATAGACTTGAGTTGCTCCTTGCGCTCGACAAGATCTGTATCATCTCGAGCTTCGTTAAGATATTTGTGTTGCGATTCGGAGAGACTTTCGTAAAGGAATTTCTCTCTACTCTTCGCCTTAACGGCTTCGCGGTTTATATCCCAACAGGTCGCCCAATCTGGGTCCTCCGGTAGTGGCCTTTCGTTTAGCTCGCGGGCTATCTCCATTGTCTCTTCCTCACTCATTCCATCCAACTCGGGATCCAAAAAGATCAGTTCATTTGTCTCGAGAGAGTAGCGGAATGGGGTTCCTTGAGACATTCCAGCCATCAATAGGAAATCGCTGGGAGGAGGTCCTTGGCTATGTGGAGATGCTTGACGTTTTGATGCTGCGCGTTCGCGTGTTAACTCGATGTAAGAACTCGACAGGTCGATGTCTTCTAATTTTATGTGTTCTTCTGTCGGTTCGCTGTATGAGGTCTCGACGTTCTCGAGAATGGTTGCTGTTTCCCTTTCCCTAGTTGCCCCCCTGGTAGAGCCTAGAACGGAATCTTTACGGGTAGAGGAATCGCTTTGAATGACAGGAAAGTCATGAGAGTAGAGGTCTGCGTCTGCGTCTGGAGTCGGGCTTCTGGGCTCTGCATCGTAAGGCAATGGTGAACAGAAGTTGATCGGACTCAATGGTATTGGGGTGGAGCGTGGCGAGAGCGGCGACAATGGTGGCATAGGGGCTCGAAACCATAACGAAGGATTGATTGTTCGCTTTTGGAACGAAGTGAGTGGGTATTCGATTCTGTGCGTCTTTTGAGGCATAGTATCTAAGTATTATTGGAGTGTAGCAACGAATGAATTGAAGGAACATGGATAAGTATCGAGGGTCGAGGGTCAAGGCAATCGTCGATTTGTTGAGCGTGATGAGTACCAATGCTTGAGATGAAGGTCGTCTTCTTCACCAGATGTGGGAAGTAAGAGATGGTCTGGGGTGCACTTGCCTTTACTTCGTTGCGAATCCTGTCGAGCGTCGTTACTGCCTTTTCGTGCCTACATCTTACATCCTACATCTTACATTGAAGCAGTGAAGAGCATCTAGGCGTGGGAAGACTCGAGAGCGGATAATTTATGAACACGTGATTAAGTGAGCTACACTGTGATTGAGGTCTGATCGTAGGATCAAAAGACCAAAAGCGAATGTTACTCTGGACCTATTTCACTCGGTCACCCTTTCCTATTCAGTTCTGCGCCATCGATAATGCTGAACGCGTTGTTAACCTCAAATTGCATCATGTGTAGAGAAGCCTCATGCCAGCAGATTTAGATTGAGATCCCAAGAATATATATCCATCTTCTCCAGGGGGGTATAGCACAGCTTGGTAGGCCATACTTGGCCTTCTCTCTATCGTCATCCATAGACGTGGCAACAGATAGTAATATTTCAGTGTAACTACTTTGCTTTCACTCGTTAATTTGCTCTACTTTGGAATGCACCGGCATAACGACATTTCACACTGTAAGCTTGATTCTGCCTAACGTACAATCTGAAGCGCCAATGTACGATTAAACAGGACATTGAACTTTTTTAAAGGCGGGTAGTTGCATTGTATAGACACGATGCTGTGCAAATCCAGGTCGAAGCATTACCTAACAATACTACTAATCTAAATTTTATGCATCCAGTAACATTTCCTGTTTGCTCGACAACAAACTTGTACATGCTAACTATTCATGGCTCTTCTGCCTCTTCTGGCTTGAAGACTCCCCCAAAACTCCACTCCACATATTCCTAGGTACTTGTGAGCTGTGGCGAGAATACCTTGGTGTGTCTGATGAGTCTTGCAAGGCCTCATAACTGTTAATTGGCGGCGAGGATGGTGACGGGTAAATCGAGTCCATTAAGAACTGCCGGCGCTGATGCTGTCTGCGAGCCATTCACCGCCAGTGATGAGTTTATAGTGCTTTGGACATCATCGCTTTGGAATGTAACCGGCGATGGAGAACTTGACGAAGTTGAAGTCACTGTCTGTAATGTCGTTTGCGTTATCGTTATCGTCGTTGTCGTCGTCCTAAGTCCTGGTCGCACAGGAGCCAGAACCTTGGGAGCCCCCACAATATTTTTGTTGATATAAGCAGCTGTTGTATCAAGTCAGCCATCTCTGTGCATGTCTAGAGGGAAGATTGAACAATGTGCTCAAACGTACCATGGATATGTGAATCATAGACTGGAGTGGACATTTGAGATTTCAGAAAGCAAAGTCCACCCGAATTCCCGTCTTGGAATGAATCGTAGGAAACAGCAACGCAAGGTACGTCCAAGTTCAAACATAATCCTACACAATCGGCTAGACTACCTGCGGTTCGAGAAATAGCGTCACCGCCGTAGAAATCGCGGTTACAGCGGATCGTCAAAAGGCGGCCGTTGGTCGACATCCAGGAGCAGCTGTCATTTTCAGGACAAGTGATGGTACTTGGGCAGGCAGAGTAGGCGTTTGAAGTTGGCGTTGCCGCATTCGCTGAACCGGTTATCCAGGCAGCCGCGACAACAGGGCTACGCCAGATATTAGCAAGACGTGGGTGAGTGCAGACGGACTAGTAAAATTTATAAAGCTACTCACTTGACGACCGGGGGTTGTTGGCTTTCCTTCAGATAGCAAAATCCACTGGTATAGCTGATACCAACGCAGCCTGGGGTGACCGAACATGCATTCACACATTCAGTGAAGTCATTCGTCTATATCGATGTCAACATCTCGACTGACTGCTCATGATATTGCAGCCTTACCTGCGCAACAACCATATCTCCACCAGCAAGGTTGGTGTAGCAGCCGGTCATCCAGCCGAGCCCAGTGGCATCCCTCCATAGGCAACCATCATTGGCTGGGCATGTCGGGTTGACAGGGCAGTCCGGACCGACGGGGGTCGAGGAGGGTAGAAGCGAGCTGACAGCTGCTGCGGCAATGAGAACGGCGTTCACCATATTGAGTTTGTGCTAAGTGTGTTCGTGGAAATTGTGAATGAAGCTTGGAAGAGAGAAAGACAAACCAGGGCAGGCCAGAGGGTCTTAACCGCGACCCCATTGTCCACTGACCTCGGAGCTCTATGTTCGCTTAGAGTACCACGGTACCAGATTGCTTAACACCGTTGGTCGAGATAACTAGGACATTGGAACAGAAGTATCACAAAGTAAAATTGCCCATCGATACAAGTATCCGATTTTGTTTGGATAATGCAACAGGCGACCAAGAAGCTCTGCATAGTCAATCGAGCACAGCATCTGTTCTCATGCTGTCCCAAATTCCATTCATTCAAATCTTGTGGCCATCTCGGAAAGGACAAAGGGTATAGCCTCTGTGATTCTTGATGTCCAATAATTCCGATCCTCGAATCTCTGGCTGCCTGAACCAGAACAGAAGGTAGTCTCGTCCGTGGGTCCACTGTTGACGCCCAGAACATATCTACAGGAATTGTCAGGGCTAGCACCGCTCAGTCTGCACAAAGACCCCGCTTCGCTTCTCAACTGTTGGTCTGTGAAATGTGACAGCCCTCAACAAGATATTGCTGATCTGCTTGTGATGATCACCTTTTACCACCTTTTTGTACGTCCTCTACTGAATGTCGAATGCGCCGGAAACTGGATGCTTCGAACTTTACAAGTCCAGCGTTGTATATCTCTACAATGCTTCTAGGAATCTTTCTGTCGTAGCTGTCTGCTGTCAGGGGTTGTTTAGAGCCCTTCGAGATCTTGGTGTCGGACCATGGACAAGCTTTTTGTCATACATCCTGCTGGCACACTCGATTGAGTCCAAATCAGTTGTACTTGGGAAAAATTATATCCTATATTAGTAGTGCCTTGCAGACATGGAATATGACATACCCAGGGCCCATAGCTATGTTATCTTCTGCGGAATTGAAAGACACCACTTCAAGACCGTCTTGAAGCAGTAGTCTCGTATAGGCCAGATGGGGTAACAATTAATACTACCTACCTTTGTACTACTTCCACGAACGCCAAATTGCATGCCGGCAGAGCTTTTCTCAAGAATAAAGGCCAATGCGACGAACGAAGTGCCCGACGAGCGACCGACCTGACCAGATGTCAACTGTGGTCTGTTGGGATTGAATTCAACTGGCCATGTTGCTGCCATGTTTACATTCCAAGTAGACCAACGAAGATCAATCAGGAGACTGTATGGATTCAAAGATGAATGCTTCCATGTTAGAAAAGCAAACTACCACAATCTGGCTTGTCACATACTGACAGAAACGCCCACCGCGATCAAACCTGCAACATCTCGGATCTCACGACCTGCATGTGGAACTACCGAAGCAGATCTATTCCCTATTAAGATTGGGGTTCCTGCTTGCCGAAGCGTTAGCAAGTAGCGCCTTGGCTCGCCCTTTCCCGTCGCCTACTACACCATAGAGCCGTAGATAATACAAAACAACATCCTACAACAAAATCCTGTTTTTTCCTTTTCTCGAGAGACACAATACCTCTACATACCAAACATAAAGAAGAAATAACTAATCCCTAAACCTGACATAGTCGAACTGGTACAGCTCGCAGACAAACCGGGATTCTTACATAGCCCGGTCTGATGGGGCTAGAATGCGGGCAGTATGTAGGAGGCAAAAGTTTAGGGGTAGGAACCTGAATATGAGAACGCTAATTAATATCTCTTGGCAGTATTTCTTGGAGTACGAAGAGAAAGCTTCACTTTGCTATCATATTCAGCGCGGCCAGCCTGACGTACTACGAGTCGTAGTTACGGTGTCGTAGCGCTCACGTGACCTGTCCAGAAGTAGCAGGGTGTGCCCTACAGTACGTCCCGTAGGTGTAATAAATAGAAGTTAGGTTGTACTGTACTCGTACAGACTATAGTATAGTTACTATGTATAGTACAGCTACTATAGTACATAGCTACCTAGTAGAAGACATATATTAGTAAGCATATTAGAAGGTCTGTGCTGCTAGATGCTTTGTAGATTACGTGTGTAGATTACGTGCTACAGACGTGCTACAGACGTACTACAGACGTACTACAAACGTACTGCGTTGTAACAACTCTAGATTGTACAATGCCTTTGTGTTTGTTGTACTGTTAGGAAGTACAGTCACCTTAAAACGTTACAAGACCTCCTTAACCCCAATCGTACCGTGGTACGTCAGGTTGGCCGCGCTGATCATATTCTGGATGGAACGAGTAGGTCTTCGTTGTGCTTGCTCATCTGTTATTGCATTTTGTTGCATTGTTCTAGATGACGTGGACGGTTGAGCCACAACCTTTGCAGTGTTGTTGCGCGGTGTCCGTAGTTCCATATCGACGAGGTGTTGCAGCAACGAAGCGATAGATGCGGAGATTTCGTGGCACAGATGCAGCCACAAGCGGGCTACAACGGCGTCCGAAGACCTTGTCAGATTCGTCAATTGGCGGATCGTAACTTGGAGAAATGACGGACACGAGACTCTAGGATGAATGACAACATTCAACATTTTGATATCCACACATGTCTAGGCAAGCATTTGCGGATTGGTGGCTGGAACGATTGAGACGATGTGTAGACGTGTCAACAAATTACATGATGGTCGCCTCCGGAGTTGGTGCTTAGATGCAACGTCTCACTCAAATCACAGCAGTACAAAGCACAGTGGTTAGCTATACCCAATGGGAAGCCTAGACAACACGTAGTATTTGGCCCTCATTCGGCGAATTGTGCTTCCCACTCGTACGAGAGACTCGCTTTTATTGCCCCCAAGTTCGATGCCTTTCCATGAGCCTCAGCCTCTTGTTTTCTACATCTACGTCTTATTTTCCTAACCGTTGGTATATCCTGTCCCCCCGCCATTCCCTGGGGCTCCTCGCCATGGCTCTTTCCTACTCTGACGCCCGGAACCCAACCCAGTGCTACTTTCCGAAGGGCCAGTTAAGTACCGATACAGTTTGCGATACGAGTGCTTCAGTGAGCCTGTGCTGTGCGAGCTCACATATATGTCTATCGAATGGCTTGTGTGCAGTAGAAGCCACCGGGGATACTGGGATCCGCTATGGGCGTGGAGCATGTACGGATAAGACTTGGAAGAGTCCTCTGTGCCCACCCGTCTGCCATCTGAGTGAGTCAAATACAATGAAAGAGTTTGATGTTACAAATCAAATTCTTCTAACAGATACGAACTTTAGACCAGGAGACAGCCACCAACTCCTCCGCATACGACTTCCGTGCTGGTGGCGTTCGAGTGTGGGAATGTGGTACTCAGGGATTTGTTGAAGAAGCAGCGTACTGTTGCGAATCGAAGGGAGAGAGACAACGATGCTGCAGCACATCAAGTGCTGTGTTTCGGTTGGTCGGCGCCACCGAGGGTCTATTTACGGGTTCAGCATTTGCCACATCTTCGATATTCACCTCTCCCACCTCTACGGCGTCTGCCTCATCAGCTTCAGGGGCTATGACCGGATCGGATACCACTTCTCAGCTCGTTTCAACTGCAACAACCGATTCGCCCCTCCTCCCCACTGCAACAAACACCCAAACCCCGTCGAACAACGGAACCAGAAAGGATAACAGATTGGGAATTGGGGCGGGTGTAGGAGGAGCGCTGGGAGGCTGTCTGCTGGTTGCATTCATCGTGTTCTTGTTTCGATGGCAGATGAAGAAGAACGCAAAGGCCGTGGAAAGCTTACGACAGGAAATATTACAAGGGAAAGAGGGTGAGAGTGGGAGGACGGCGCACGGATACTACGGATCAACACGCGTAGAACTATCAGAGACCAAGCACTTAAATGAGATGCCCACCCACCAGAATCCTATAGAGTTACCAGACAGCGAGCAGGCTCACGAATTACCACAACCGCATTCCACGAGAAGATCGAACGGAAGCCTTTAAGGGAGTCCAAAATGATCGCTAAGTAGTCCGAATAAGACGTGAAGATTAGGACTACTTCGAACTACCCTGTCAAATTCGCGTTTCTGGAATGTACAAACATACGGATGGTAATCAGATCGACTTCTTCCTTCGTGGCGAATCTCTGCCAGGCTTTACAAGATGCAGGCAGAAGGATGGGTCTTTTCCGCCATGGTATAGTATACTGCGGGTCATATAAATCCTGTGGTTGTACAATACCTGGGAACTCATGAATGCAGCGTAGAGAGGGAGTGTTGGGCACTGCAACCGGGTGTGCTTGGCGGAATGTTGGAGGAGTGTGGAGTGAGGACGATGAATAACCTAGAGGTAAGCTTCTGGGCGTGGATGCAAAGATGAGGGATTTTGTAGTTCTAGACTGTGGATTGGACTCAGATGGCAAACCGGTGTTCTTACACGTAGGGACTTGGACGTCTCACAGTCGTAAACGATGCTGTTTCAACCCGGGCTTCCAATTCAGCAAGTTGGCAAGGAGTTCAAACAAAGGGCTCTGCGCTATACCCTTGGATTTACCAGGCCGAGGGCTTCGTTTGGCTTACTGACTGACGTCTTCCGGAGTTGTTGATGGAACGGCGGTGGCAATGGTTGATAAGTAATGTGTGAAGCTGTTCGCGAATTTCGACTCTTTTCTCTATCTCGGCGGTCGACCGCGCCTTTCTCTTGAGCTTGACCCTCCTCCGGGGCTTCATCATTCGCAGGGAAGGTGAAGTCAAGGTGAATGCTAGCTCCAGCGCGACGCCTAGCCTGGTTAGCGGCAGCGCCACGCACGTGCTTTCGCGTGCTCTGGGGAATGTCAACCACGACTCCGTCGCACAAAGTTATTACACGACAAATATTTCTCACACGCCCACGCTCACGCCCCCTCGTCGCGAAGTCAACTCACCCACTTCCTCATCTCCTATCATTGCGCCAATACACTGGGCTGTCTTGTAAGTACGCGCGGCCACTATCGGATCCACCTTCTCTTTTCAGTCCCACGGAATATGGATTCTTAACTAACTATTGCAGTCTCTATCACGCAAGAACGCTTTTCCATAGGCTGGGGAGGATGACGGTCCCTTCGAAGCGGACATATTCCCGGAAGAACATGACAATGGTCGCCAACGCCAGCCCGCCTGCCGAGCGCGATAGAAAGCGAAGCAAGCCCGATATTCCTACCGATCCCGATGCACGTCCGACGTCCACTTTTGCAGACGGCCCTTCTGATAGGTGCTCGCAGCCGCATTTGGGCGCACAGTCTAGGAGGAACACGAAGAATAATAAGAGCCAGGGCAAGACTAACAAGTTCGGCGGTCCCGTTTCAATTCCCAGCGATAAGGTCGAGGTGGGGGACGACGATACGGATGTTGATGATGCTCGAAAAGGTTAGTACACTTTGCATTGAACGCGGGGTAACGAATCAATGCGTCTTTATTACGTAAGCGCTACTGTATTTACCAGCCGTACCTTTCCAAAACTGCCTCTCATGTTACTGGATTCTGGTAGTATGTTATACCTGTTCACTCGCTGACGCTTTGAAGGTCGGGATCCACCATCTACGCTCGACAAATGGCCCTTCAAGGATGGAAGAGGCCTTGCGGGTCCGGTGCAGCCGACCTATGGCATCCATGGGGGCCACAACGACTACAAGAAGTACATGAACAAGATAAGGGAGCAAAAGGGGCAGAAACAGCAAGCGGAGTCTACCAGGTTGAGGGCTCGATTACTTCAGCGGGGCTCAATTTCCGGGCCTTCTACCCTCCGAGACCACAACAGCAAGTCGATCAAGTCAGGTCTCCAGATCGCGGACGCGTTCAAGAAACATGGTTTCCCCCACGAGGAGTATAACGGTGCGAATGATGGAGTGAGCATGAATGGACACATTGCAAAGCCGGGAGGTATCATTGCGCGCCTACGAGGTGGCAGTGGGGACCTAACAGCTCCTTCAAGTGGCAGCGAATTATCAGAGCAGTCAGCCGCACAGACAATGGAGACTCTATACATCCAGAAGCAATACGTGGCGACTCCAACCGCTGTACCATCCAAGAACATACTCAACAAGCACATCCTAGATACCTCGGTAGCAGGTGAGTTGTGGGATCTGAACCAGACCAGCTCTCCATTGTTACGCCTCCCTGAAGCAGTACGGAGCCGTGTATTTGGGCTAGCGCTAGGTGGGAACACCATCTCGATTCATTTTCGTACTTGGAAGGAGTTTGTGATGAACGGCCGCCCGTCGCTTGCTCCACATTTCAAATACCATGCTACCGTCTACAACGGCCACGTCAATCCTTATGCGCTGACGGGGCCAGAGGCCAAAGTGTCGGAAGGTTATACTTTGTTGAACGGCGTGTGTCGTCAACTCTACCTGGAGACGAATATCCTACCGTACAGATTCAACACCTGGGGGTTCGAATCATCCCTTACGATGTGGAACTTTCTCGTTGTGGAGCGGACCCTCTCGCAAGCACAGCGGAAAGGGATTAGGGAGGTGGTTGTGAAGCGCGATTTGCCCGAGAAGAATTTGATGGAATTCATGGGAGGGCTGGAGAGGGGGCTTCTTGTGCTGGCGTTTGATCATGAATATGGCGTGAGGCCGAAGGGCTGGTATCGCGCGGAGAAGACTGGGCGAGGACTGGAATGGGTGAAGCAGGATCCTTATTAGGCGTCTATTACTTTGTAGGGGTTTACAAGTGCTAGGATGCCCGGTTAACGATACCCCGAGGAAACGGATCGACGGCGTGGGGCTTATCTCTATTTGTCCGTGTTTTGCTAAACCTGGCCTGGCAGATGCAGGGAAGCTGTATCTGTATTAGAGACTTGTCGCCCACTCTGCTTCGTTCTTATCCAATGCCACATGAGCATGCGAAGAAGTCCACTGACGTATTCTACATAAACGTTCGTTGCACCTTGCAAAAAACAAAACAAAAAAGCCACATTGATAAGAGATGTAGACTTCTGTCGTTCCTACTTATTTTAAGCGGTTAAATGCGACGGAGCAGCGGCGCACTCCGGTGACTTTTGTACGTCAACCAGTTTCTCATATCATCACGCGGCCAAGGCGCCAATAAAAGCTTAGCATGGCCCTCCGCAAATGTCTCCCACGCCATTTGCTGCGTGATGTCATGCCAACCTCGGACGGCCACGGATGTGCTCCATAGTAATAACCAAAAAGGTACATTTGAAATGTAAGAAGATGGTGGGTCCACGGGGAAAAGCGATGGTGAGGTTCACGGAGAGGCTCGAGTGTAGATATGTATACATTAGCTGATATGTAATGTCAATTTCTTGACAGATGGTTTTCTCGAGATACATACGAACATGGTTGAATCATGGCTTCTTGACATGGGGGAAAAAAATATCTCGTACAGTACATAGACACATATGTACAGAGTAGATGGTACCTTTGTACCTCTCATGTCGCATCAATGCCATGTTGCAGCGGTTTTACGCTAATGCGTGGCAAGAGATTGACGAAAAGCTTTGCACGCTTGTGTAATGCATGCATGCATGCCATGGGATGGGGGGTTGCATTGAGCGAGACAACAGCGGACGCGGGGTTGAATCCCGCCGATCTTAGAAATCTGTCATGCGGCGGTTTAAGGCGGTTCAAAATATACACACACACACATACACACACACACATACACACACACACACCCCAGCTCGCACCATTACATTGTACTATGTACTTGTACGTATACCAGACCCTTGTATTGCAGATCCCCACACAAGAAGACTACAATGGTACGCTGGAACTGATAACGATGCAGGCCTGCCCCAGTGGAGGCGGACGCGGACACGCGGAACGTAGAAGACTTCGCTAACGGTGCCGAATCCTCCCAGCCAAAGACGAGTCCCCATTGCTTATCATGGGGGGGGCGTATTACGCCGTAGTGGGAGCCGCGCTTCCTGGCCGGCATTGCCTAGGCATAATATCCCAGACAATGAATTTTCTTCGACGCGGCGCTAGTCTCAAGGATAGACATGGTAGCCGATCCTGCTCGCTGCTGCCAGGTGCCGTCGATAAAAGGGTCGTGTGCTCTCTGTCTCGTGTCGTGTGAACTGTCCAGTTCTCACGCCTGGCTGTCTGACGGCGTACGAGACCCTCGAAATTGGCCTCTCCCTCCCTCCCTTCCTCCCTCCCCTCCCCTCCCATCTCGAACCGAATTGGATTGAAGGTCGAGAAAAGCAAGCATGGCGGACAAGAACGATTTGGAAAAGGGCGCGTCGAGGAGCTCGGCGCCTCAGTACGACTATGGAGATGCCGAGGAGACCAAGACAGGGACCAAATGGTCGCGCTTCGCCGACAGCTTCAAGGTAAGAAGTTTTGTGTGGAAAATGAGACACAATTCAAGCTCACAAAATCCAAGCGAAACCCTAACGCGAGAATGGTCACGGAAGCGCTGGACGCCGAGGGTAAGCCACTCCCGGACCAGCCACCCGCGGAGCCGGCGCTTAGCATGAAGTTGAAGGATAGGCATTTGCAGATGATTGCCATCGGTGGATCCATTGGTACGTCAGAACTTTCCTCCAATTCCCATGTTGAGCAGAAATTGTATGCTAACGAATATATCTTTCGTCAGGCACTGGTCTCTTCGTCGGTTCAGGATCTGCCCTCCAAGCCGGAGGACCAGCTTCTTTGATCATCGCATATGGTCTCATTGGTGTAATGTTGTACTGTACCGTACATGCTCTCGGAGAGTTGGCCGTCGCATTCCCCGTCGCTGGATCTTTCGCCGTATATGCTTCACGATTCTTGGACCCTGCTTGGGGTTTCGCCATGGCCTGGAAGTATGTCAAAAATATCATTCAATCGTACCGCGACAAGACACTGATCTTCTTTCTAGTTACGCTCTTTCATGGCTCGTCACTCTCCCCCTCGAAATCGTCGCCGCCTCCATGACAATGTCCTACTGGGAGGGCGCGAAAAATGTTAACCCCGCTGCTTGGGTCACCATATTCCTAGCCTTGATCATCTCCATCAACATGTTTGGTGTCAAGGGCTATGGCGAGGCCGAGTTCATCTTCTCCATTATCAAGGTCATCGCTGTTATTGGATTCATCCTTCTTGGAATCATCATTGATACTGGAGGTGTGAAGGGACAGCCTTATATGGGAGCCAAGTACTGGTAAGCAAAACACGTGATTACCAGACTTTTCAAACCGACACACCCTGACTGACCTGGTGTAGGAACAATCCCGGAGCTTTTCACAACGGCTTCAAGGGTCTTTGCTCCGTCTTTGTCACAGCTGCTTTCTCTTTTGCTGGAACTGAACTCGTTGGTCTGTGCGCTGCCGAGACGGAGAACCCGCGCAAGACTCTCCCGACGGCTGTTAAGCAAGTCTTTTGGAGAATTACTTTGGTGAGTTTCTTCCTACTCCGAGGTCACATATACTTGCCCTCCGAATTATTGCTAATGTCGTGCTAGTTCTACATGATCAGTCTCACTATTGTGGGAGTGCTTGTCCCGTACACTGACCCTCAGCTCATCGGCGCTTCGTCCAGTGACGCCAACGCCTCGCCCTTTGTCATCGCCGTCAAAAACGCAGGCATCAGCGTTGTCCCCTCTATCATGAACGCGGTCATTCTCATCGCTGTTCTCAGCGTCGGAAACTCGTCCATTTACGGTTCCTCGCGTACCATAGCCGCCCTAGCCGACCGTGGCCAAGCGCCGAAATGGTTGGGGTACATTGATCGCTCCGGCCGTCCGCTCGCTGCTATCCTGTTCTCTTCAGTGTTTGGCTTCATAGCGTATATCGTTGCTGCGGGAGACGACGCGCGTAGCAAAGCCTTCACCTGGATGCTTGCCATTTCTGGTCTGGCCGCCATTTTCAACTGGGCATCCATCTGCCTGTGCCACATCCGTTTCCGACAAGCGTTCCATGCCCAGGGCCACACACTCGATGAGCTGGCCTTCAAGTCGCAAGCTACCGTCTACGGTTCCTGGCTCGGCTTCATTTTCAATATTCTCATCCTCATTGCACAGTTCTGGACCGGTTTTGCGCCGGTTGGCTACGGCGAGATGACGGCCGGCGAGCGCGTCGAGAACTTCTTTGAGGCGTATCTGGCTGCCCCTATCGTTATTCTGTTCTACGTTGTTTACAAGTTGGTTATGAAGACCAGGTTCAAGAGGCTGCATGAGATCGATGTTACGTCCGGAAAGAGGGAGATGAATCTTGCGGCGCTTTTGGCCGAGGAGAGGGCCGAGCAGGCTATGTGGCCCATGTGGAAGAAGGTCTGGAAGACTGTCTGCTAAGGTGGTGGGAATGCTGGAGACAAAAGAGGGTGTTGTTTGATGTTTAAACTGGGTTGGTGGTATGACAGATGAAGCCGCGATTTGTATTTATATCTTTGTTATTAATAGAACATGATTCCATAGCCATTCGAACAGATCATCTTCATAATTATCTCGTTGTCCTGTCTGCTATCCATCCTGGATCAAGTTGATATGCGCTAAGCTCATATCGGCGCTAGCGCCCAGTGGCTTTCAATCGAGGGATCTGCGCAAGTCTCTGCGCTCGTCACTTTTTGCTTCAACCAATGTTCAACGTGCATCCATTGACGACGGTTGGACTCAAGGCCGATCGAAAACAACCGTCTATTCACTGAACCCATATTAACCGCCTTCTGCTGCTCACATCTAGGCATACAGCTTCAGCAACGACGCCAACCCGAGGTCCTTCTCCGTCTGCAGTAGCAAATTCAGCGCCGAACTGCCCAGATACACCGGACATTTGATCGCCTGCGCTTCTTCAACCGCCTTCTTCAACTTCTCCAACCGGTCACCAACGAGTTTCGCGTCTGCTGCCTCGCCACTCTTGCCCTCCAGAACGGCAATCATCTTGGTCCCAAATTCTTTAAACATGGTGCTTCCGCCAGCCGCTTCGGCAGCCAGTTCGAATAATTGGGGAAGCGGCAGGCCGACGTGCCTCGCAAAGGCGATGCTCTCTGCAGCGGCAACAAAATGAATACCGGCGAGCAGGCCGATGACGAGGCCTAGCTTGGCTTCCTTCTCTTCGGCGGATAGTGTGGTCTCGATGCTAGATACGGGGTTGGAAGTCCATAGGCGGACTAGACTCGCATCGTCGTGGGTGATCCAGCCGCGGTCGATACCTGAGAAGTAGACCTGCTCAGCGACCGTGCATAGAGGCGCTGGGAAGCTGAGAAGGCGCGCGGTGGATGTTATTATACCCTGTGTTCATCAGCATTACTCCGTTCGGAAAAAAGGCTAGGTATAGGGCATCGTACTGTATCCTTTACAATGATGCCCACCGCACTAGCGCCCGGGAAGTAGTCCTCGCTCAACGTCCTCATACTCCGGTTCTCGAACATCCAGCTCCATGCCTCACTCGCAATCACCTTCTCCCTGACATCCTTTCCATTCAAACCCAGTCTCGCGGCAAAGCCAAAGCCTTCGCTCACAGACAGAATTTGGATTGCCGCAAGTACTTGATGCACCATCTTCATGTTGCTACCAGCCCCGATGCCTCCGTCTACGATGAACAGTTTTGTCGGCGCAGACAGTACCTCTAACAGAACTTTACCCTTCTCAATTGCTTCCGGTGTAGCTCCTGCCATGATGGACAGCGTCCCGTCGGCCGCTCTGATGGTACCACCGGATACAGGACTGTCAATGAAGAAGATGTCGCTTCTTCCCACCGTCTCCAACTCTTTGCCCACACTTTTCGCATACGCACTCGGTACGGTCGAGCAAAGCAACAGGGTCGCGCCCTGTGGTAGCGCCTTCACAATTCCGTCTTCTTTGAACAGTGCCTCTTGGGCTTGCTGCGCCGTAGCGACCATGCATACGTAAAAAGACTTGTCCTTTGCAGACTCGGATAACGAAGTTGATGGGATACCGCCCGCGGCCTTGAATTTCTCAAGTGTTGGAGCCCAAACGTCGAAGCCAGTGACGGAGTAGCCGGATTTGATGAGATGTGTAGCCATGCCGAAGCCCATAGCTCCCAGGCCGCAAAAGCCGATTGCAGGTTTCGACGACATGATTGAACTTGTACACTCAATTTTCTGGATAGAAGATGAAAAACGACGATGCGCATATATTCAAGGATTCGGGATGCGAAGAGGGAGGTCAACAAGATGAAGAGATGGGGAAAAAGACGTTGAAGGAAGAAAGGCCTCAATCCGTATTCCCGGCCTTCTCGCCGCTCCAACACCAAAGCTTGTCTCTTTCCACTCTTGCAGGCAACAGACGAGACCAGGGGTTCAGAGCACTAATTACTATAGCCTCCAATTTAAACAAAAGCCTCAATTGCGCTTAACAATCAGCAATATGCCACGCAATCCATCACAGTTCCGATATACGGTAATATCTTTCTTCGGGGTCGATATGAGCTTGTTAGGTTGAAGTACTTTGTCTGCAGGTCTGATTCAGGAAGCCAGATCAAGGACACGATGCCTTTTTGCCCGGCAAAAGGCCACTCGAATGGTAGCTACCCCGCACTATGACGAAAGCGGGTGGAGGGGTAATTTTGGACCGGCTGATCTCAGACCGAAATGGCTCATGGCCGCCATTCACCACGTTACAATGCCAATTATTTAACCTCTTGGTACTATCTCGCAACTAAATCCCCGCTGGAAGGGGATAGCTTGATCGACTCGGCAATTGGCCTTTTGGGTCGGACAGCTCAATATAGGAACCCGACTCCGGAGTGTACGTCGTAATTAATTACAGTAGGTTGATTTAATCCGCATCTACGAGTAATTAGTGTGCTTGTAGCTGTTGTGTAGAGTGGGGAGCTATCCTTCGAGGAAACCTTTTCTCCAGCCGACCGACGAGCTTCCTTCCATCCTTTTCTTGACTGCTTTACGCTGTCCTCCGTCGACGGTTCCCGACCTCACGTGTTGAACTTCATCATCTTGAACTTCCTGTGCGTGCCACTCAATCGAACTTCACAAATCCCTCACTTTAGCAACCTCACCTCACCACACTACAACAACTCTCACACGATGAAGAGCTTCGCCATGGATTCCAATAGGGCAATCCCCATCCTCGACAAAGCACAGCGCGAAAAGTATGGCATCCCAGCCATGTGCTGCTACAACACTGAGGGCATCCTCGCGACTGTCCGCGCAGCCGAAGCCAAAAACTCACCCGCAATGATCCTCCTCTTCCCTTGGGCAATCGAATACGCAAATTCCGGCCTCGTGCATCTCGCCGCGGAAGCAGCCAAGAGCGCCTCTGTCCCCGTTACCGTACACTTGGACCACGCGCAATCGCCCGAGATTGTGCGCAGGGCAGCAGACATGGGCGGCTTCGACTCCATCATGATCGACATGAGCCACTACGAGAAAGAAGAGAATCTGCGTCTGACGGCGGATCTGACAAACTACTGTCACGAGCGGGGCATCGCGTGCGAAGCGGAGCCCGGCCGCATCGTCGGCGGCGAAGACGGAGTTGGCGATACCGAAGATCTCGAGTCCCTCCTCACGACGCCCGACGAGGCTCAGCGCTTCGTGGATTGCGGCATCGACTGGCTGGCTCCTTCGTTTGGAAACGTACACGGCAATTACGGGCCCCGGGGCATTCAGCTCGAGTACGAAAGACTGCAAAGCATCATGGATAAAGTGGGCGACCAGGTCAGGTTAGTGTTGCATGGAGCGGATCCCTTCGACAAGACCATTTTCCAGACGTGTATCGGACATGGAGTCAGCAAGGTGAATATCAACAAGGTGCTGAATAACCCTTGTCAGAGGGTGTGGGCCGAGTGGAGTGAGAAGAAGCCGTTTACAGAGGTGATTGAGTTGGCGACCAAGGAGATGCAAAAGGCAGTAGAAGGGTGTTGCGATCTGCTAGGGAGCACAGGAAAGGCCTAGGGAGAGGAAGAGGGGGGAATCGATGCCGATGGGCAGTTTATTAGATACAATGTGAGCAATTACGTTGGTGTTTGGTGTATATGACAGGGGTGTATGACAGGGGGCGTGCGTGTGAGTGTGAAATCCGAGTCAAAGCTAACTATTATCACTTTGAGAGAATCTCCTCGAATACTCTGCCTTTTTGTTAGTTTCTTTCTCCTGCATTTATATCGACGCCTTCCCTCCCATGCCCAACCAAAACGCACATCTCTCCTCCAACATGCCAATGCCACCTGCAGCCACCCCACTCTTGCCGACGACAAACTGCTTTCTCTCGCCCACACCCGGCACGCCCACCACACTCGCATTCGTCATCTTATGCTGGTTCGGATCCCCCGTCTGCACGAAGCTCGCCATGGCGCCCGTATACGCTTCATATGTCAGCACATCAGTCTTCTGCACCGCGTTGATGGCATTCCAGTATATCGTGTCGCTGGCATGTTTCGCCGGCGAGATGGTGTATTCCATCACCCACCCTTTCCCACCGACTGTTGCTGTTGCTGCTGTTGCTGCTGTTGCTGCTGCTGTGCTGGAGAGCCAGTACGCGGGACAGGCGAGGACGAGGTCGCGTAGGACGAGGCCGGCGCGGATGCTCGTCGTGTTGTAGTGCATCTCCTCTGCGGAGCCCGAAGCCGGGTATAATGTCTCGACGGCGATTAAATCATCCGCGGTGAAATCGGGGAGGAACCCTGATAGCCAGGCGTCGAAACTCGCGGATGAGGAGTTGAAGCCCACCGAGTCGGTGGTGTTGCTGGAGAAGCCCGGCGGGATGAAGTTCTCCCCCTCGTGCAGATTGTAGCTGGTGAGTATGGTGTCTGTGTTGAGAGAGGCCGTCGCGATGACGGTGGATAGCGGCGTGGTCAGGAAAGAAGTGTCGATGACCGGCGACCATGTGAAGGAGCTCGTGTTGTAGACGTGGCTGTTGGTGAGGGCGAGCGCTACGTCGCGGAGTTGCTGCAAATCTGCTTTCTGCAGGCACTGCACTTCGTCTGCGCTTCCTGTGCATCCTACGCTCTCGCTTACGGCGTCGAAGATGGCTTCGGCTTCGGGCGCGTCGTACCGGTACGTTTTTGGCCAGAAGGGCGAACTCACCATGGCGCGCTTGAAGAGTCCCTTGTCCTTGTTTCCAGTGGCAATGGTCTGAGCTACCACGCTACCGCCGCCTGCGCTCTGTCCCCAGATGACGACGTTCGAGGCATCGCCTCCAAAATGGCGGATATGCTTCTGGACCCATAACAGCGCAGCCTGTTGATCCAAGAGTCCCGGATTAAGATCGACACGCTCACTCTCTCCAATCTTTCTCCCAGGCAAGAAGCCAAATACATTCGTCCGGTAATTCGGATACACAACTACGTAATCATTGCTCTCGCTCGCGTTCAGCACAGGGAAGCCCGACGGCGGAATGGTCATACTGGCATCGCCGCGGATGAAACCTCCGCCGTAGAAAGTCACGAGGACGGGCCGCAGAGGTGACGCCGTTGTCCAAGGACGAGAGTACAGACCGAGGTAGAGACAGTCTTCGGAGCCGTTGACCGTGCGTTGTGGACACATATCGAAGGTGCGGTCGCTGTTGTAGGTGCCATTGATGGGGAGGGGTGGTTGTGGAGCGCGGAAACGGTTTGGACCTGCGGTGGAGGCGCCGAAGGGGATGCGTCGGAAGTGTGTGAGGTTGTAGGTTGGCGAGTATGCGCCGGCGAAGGTGCCGTAAGGGAGATGGGCGATGGGGGTACTGGTGTTCTGGGCGGAGGTGAGACTTATGAGGGGAGAGAGGAGAATGGCGAGAACGGAAGAGGAGAGTAAAGAAAACATTGTTGATATGTAGGTTTCGCGTGCGTGTTCATGGATGAAGAAATGCAAACCCTTTCCAAGAGCTTGAAGACCAAAAGGTCGACCCCAGAAATGGAAAACGGTTCCGAGTCGTATCCCACCCAGTACCGTTGTACAAGTATAGTGTGAATTTATTGCCTTTGATCCCCATTTCCCCGCAAATATATTGCTTCCGACGTGCGCTAGCTTGGGAGCAGGCCCCTGCTACCCCAGTTGAGCATGCGGACCGATTGATCTCGGAGTAAATAATCCCGAGGACTTTGGCGCCATGAGATGATGTGTACTGTACACACCTGTGTATAAGGAAGAAGTTTAGGTAGACCTCGGCTAGAGCTTGGGGTAAACTGGTAGAGCTTATCCGGAAGGTAGATCAAGTACATGTGTAAAGGTGAAGAAAATGTGGAAAAGAAGGTGATTGATTTTCTCTTCGCAGATGATTCCAATATCGAGTAAGAACCCTGGATTATATATCAGTGTGCTCGTATTACCACGTCCGATGAGACGTACTGCGATTAATGTAAAGGTACTGCTAACAGATACAGCAAGCAGCTCAGAGAAACTTAGTCCTTCTTAGAGGTCGAGGTCGAGGTCTCTGTGTGTGTAGACGATGACGGCGGGAGCGGCAGCTGGACTTGAATCGTGTGGGGCTTAGAGCACTGAGAGCATCGTTGTACTGTGAGTAGTTCTGGGCCATTGTGATTTTGGTAACGGGCTGTATAGTTGAGAAGAAGTTTTGATAGACAGGAAAGGAGCCTTCTTATATAGGAATTCGAATCGCCTATGGTTTTAGGGGTTTCCCATGTGCGAAATATGTTATCTTTTAAATCATTAGCTGGGTCAACCGTGAAAGAGTGAGCTTGAGCCTACGCCTACAGAAGTTGAATTTGAAGACGTTGGGGTAGCACAAACCATCTTTATAATGGAAAAGCGATAAAAACAGACACTCAATTTCCTTCAACAGAAAGACACAATTCATTCGTACATAATCTTATAGGCTGGATGTCTGTTTGGTCTTCGGAATCCCGATGGCTCCCAGAATCGAGTCTAACTTTTCAGGCTGCGACCGAAGCACATCCCATTCTTCTTGATACTTGACCATTAGTGTCCCTCCTAGAACGGTGCCATTTAGGGCAACGAAACCGATCTCAGTTCCGTCGTCTCTTCGGAGCATGGTACCCTCGCTCTTTCGCGGGCAGATCGCCATACCGGAGGTAGTCATGGCTAGATTATAGCTAATTGACAACGCGCCTTTGTCCGTGGGGTGTAGCAAGAACTCGTCAGGATTAGTGGATATGAAATCATCAACAGCTTTTCTGGCCAAGTCGTATAAATTGTTGTACGTCTCGAGGAGCTTGGATCCCGACGGATTGGGAGGTAGCGCAGATGCAAAGTGCGTGAATGGCAGAGCAGGGTTTTCGCCTGATAACATAGAATCCAGCAATAAGTCCCATTCATTTGAATGCTCGCCTTTCTTCATGCTTTCTACAGGGAGAAACTGGAGGTGCCTATGTGGCTGGCTTGCCCCGCTGTGCTCCCCAGAATTGAAGAAAGCAAACAAGCGTCTCTGCTGGCCATGTGCCTCGCCAGCTTGCCATGCCTCCAGACACGCATACGTTGCCTCCAGATCATCCTGCTCCAAAATATGTGTTTGCTGCTTGTTAGTCTTGGTCGCGAGGATGAAGTGTTCTGCGATGACTGGGAACTTGTTGAGGACCAGCAAGTGGCTCGGATTCGTACTGGGTATGTCGGCGATCAGCAGCTCTGCAGAGGGATTGTCAAAGGGGTCGCGCTTCTTTTTGGTAGGGCCATCGTGATTCTCTTTCTGGGGAATGGGTTTCTTCGCTAGGGATGGGCAGAATCGTAGTTGGAACTGTGACAATGTCAGTATTGCACAGCGCGACGGACTGCACATGCAAGTGCCTACCTACTGGGACGCCGGCTGAGGTGCGGACGATGGCTAGTTCTGTGGGCGAGAATGTGAGGCTCTGGTCAGCTTTTGCCGTCTTGTACTTGGCCTCTACCAGATGCGGCAGCGATTCTGAGAGGTCAAGAGGCATTTTCATGAAGCGACCATGTAACAACGTTAACGACGTAACGATGCAACAATGCACGATGTGGCATTTGGGGGGGGGGGCTTAGTCAGCCTCCCGAGGTCGGAACGTTCGGCGTATGCACGGACTCGTCGCCAGCACTGGTGCTCCTCGAGTCATCGCGAATCATCACCATCACCATCACCATCACCATCACTTCACCATTTCGTTAACTTTGGATTCATCTCGCATACTCGATATCGCATTAATTACTGGATATCTACCGCACAATAGCTCACAAATGCCTCCTTACATGATGACAATCCGACGTGCTTTGCAGCATCACCCTATACTATTGTACCAGATTTAGTAGACAAACCGCCCCAGCAAACAATAGGTTCCACCAATCCTCCATCGTATAGCTAACAATACAACATAGTACAAGAAAAGAAAGATATCTGGGGGGGGGGGGGGGGGCAAGTAAAGAAAGGAGGAAAGTTTCAGTTGTTTCAGACAACAGTATCCCATCAACGACATCTGTCAATCTCCGACCATTTCTTCTTGCAAGTCGAGTTTCCAAAGTGATACGATCCGCCATTATTAGCGATGTATTCACCCACCCGCTTCCAGGACAATCTTGCGAGCTTCTGGCCGCGCGCCGAGGTTCGGTAGTTGCTACCAAGCGCGTTGAGCTCGGCGTGTACAATTTCCCTGAGAAGTTGGAGCTGGCGTCAAGAGTTAGCCTTGCAGGCAACAGTAGGGGATGCCAGCACTTACATCTTTCTCCGTCCATACTGGTTTACGAACCCGGTTCTTTCGGTCTTTGGTCAACGACCTGTATCGCCCTCTTAGGGTCGACTCTGCAACTCGCGTTTGCATCTTCTTCCTGATTTCCTTGTATGTCAATCCGCCCGCCTTTCCTTCAAGCAAGATCTTGTCCTCCTCGTCTCTCTGAGCTTGCTCCGCCATGTTCGACAAGTACGCGTTATTCTCCTTGCCAGCAGTCGCTGCCAAGTGCATACGCTCCTCAGCGTATATTCGGTCGTCTTCCTGCCGGGGAGGAGTCGGGTACATCGGAACGGAACTTTGAGATCCCCGTGGGAATCCACAATCGGAGTTTTCTTGTAGCGCAGACGGGAAGATCGGAGAGCTCAGAGCATACCAATGCGCTTCGATGCTAGTGTTTGGCGCATAGGACGGATCCGAGCGAGATTGAAATTGACCCTCTGTACGTCTGACAGGAGTCATCGGACGAGGAAATGTCACCCCATAATCTGCAAGCTGTAGTCCAGACACATCGAGGCTATCGAAATGCCCGCTCGGCTTAGAAGCCTGCGGAATAGGGCACAATATCCCTGACGAGGCGATCTGCTGGGGAACAGACTGGAACGCCTGGAAAGAGGATACTCCGGTGTCAACCCAAGAGCCGCCTGGAGACGGGTAATCGACTACAGCTTCCGAGGTGAAGGAGTTTCTGCGATCTGACGCCTCGCTGAATACACTCTTTGGAGAAGCCGTCATGGTGTCCACGTCGGACCCATCGAACAATGTGCTAGGATAAGGAAGACCATTTGTGTCGGACAGTCGCCATGGATGCCCACCATTGTACCCATGATCGCCCTTGTCGAACATATTCTCATCTACAATGCCAGTGTACATAAGGTTTCCATTCTGGAGGAAAGACTGCGCTGAGTGTGGCATGATGGCGGGATCCATCAGTGTCCCATTGCCCCATGCGATTTCCTGACTCATCATCGAGGAATTAGGCCACCACGTTGCTTCCGGGGAGGGCACCCATCCTCCTCCAACAGAAGCGCCGTCGTTCGTTGGCGCCGCGGAATATGATACCGAACCTCGTAGCATCAGTTGTGGGGTCGTCCAAGCTGTGTTGTCCGCGAATCTCTCCCCATCAATCGGCCGTTGCTGTCACATGTGTCAGCGACTTTCACCTTTGCGATGGACGCACTTCTCACCTGTATTGGCACCGCCATGTATTCGGCGTCAGAGCTGACGGTATTCGCGGTAGTGGTCGATGGAAGGTGTGAGTTGGTGAAAGATTGTGGTGAGATCGATTGACGGTAAGTGAGACTTCCAAGGTTGTACGGCTGCGACACGACTTCTGCCATTTTGTGGCATGCGTGTCTTTTATGAACTGCTCACGCACTTACTCGAGTCGAGGTGACTGTCCTTCACAGAAAATATGCTCAGATGTACAGCTGATTCACCGTGATATCAGTGAATGCGGGCAGGGTGGGGCGTCGAGAGGAGGGTGCAACTACTTCGACCATTCGCCTGTGATGGTTGTCTCCGTCACCTAATAAATCTTACCGCTTAACGCAATTGGCGGTAAGCGTGATGTGTGACTCCGGTGGCACGATAAGTCAAAGTATCTCGGACCTATGATACACGTATGTGCAACAGCTGTCGTATTTAGGTGGGCAAAGGACTTGTGAATGGAGGTACGGAGGTGCTCCAGGACGAGGCTAAGTTCGCTATCTATATCACGCAACAGTAATGTTGCACTAAGTATCTACTTACCGCACATCGTCAGCGAGCCAAGACTATAGTTGGGTTGGGAATCGCTATACCTTTAGAATGCCACGGGGATCTCGGAAATATTAGGAAGCCCAAGCAATAGGCAATGGCCGCATGAGCACGCACAAACACACTAACAAGCTGTCAGCAACATCCATCGAATCGTGGAACGAGTCTGAACAATGGAAGGGAAAACGCACAAGACAACAGAGAGACAAAAAAGACACAGGCCAGAAGTAAGCCGAAGCTGAGTGAAATTGAAACTGGTCGAACTATGCAAATGCGTTCATTGAGCGAGTGGCTTCATCGTTCTTGTATCCAAGACATGACGGCCAGGACGTCGTTTTTATTCAGCGCGGCGGCTTGTCGTTTGATATCCCCCGTGTCTTTATCTTGTGGCAGCGGAAGGGAAGCCCTGGGCTTCCTTCCGTACAAGATCCACGCTGTGTGTGTGCCTTCATCACATCAACTCTGGAACCGACACGGGTAGGAGAATCGGCTTGCCAAAAGGAATGGGGTGCCCTGACCGAGCCCAGTCCGGTTGCGCACTGAGTCCCGCAAGTTCAGGCCTCTCCCTCCAGCGAATACGAGCGATCATGGCTGTTCAAGACAGCAGACAAATGACGAGCTTGCACTCCAACGTGGCAGGCCTCGCCAGTTGTGCCCGATTTGCAGCATACTCAGCCATGCAGGTACCTGGTCAGCCTCATCAAGCGGATATGGTGCCAATCGGCTTCGAGAAGACGCGCCCTTGCCAGACGAAGATTGCTCTTCTAGATCTAGTTGAGCTGGCCGGAAGAGATGACGTCGTCCCATTTGGTTGGCTTGCAGCCGCGAACGGGTGAATGCATAGCAAACCTTGGCATTGCGACCTCTCCACCACCCATTTGCCAATGACAGGATTTGCGATATGGCATGCACACAAATCTTGCGAGCTTTCTTGCAGCTCGCTTGAGCATCGTCTCTAGCTGAGATAGCTGAGTAGTGTCAATGCTCACGCTTCATATAAAACATGTGATAGTGGCGTCGCCAGTGCGTGCGACACTACGACTCTATCCCAAGGTGATCAAACTCACACATTCCAGACCCTGACTTTTCATGAAGATAATGTTTTGATTTAAAGATGGTATATCTCATGTTCACCTTTGGCTCACCAATTCAGATTGTAGGCAAGATACGGGCAAGGTCTAATTCCGCACTAGTTAGGTCTACGGCAACTCACAGTGCCTCACACAACTTCTGCAGAGTATTTCTTTGTCCTCTCTCCACCGCCTGTGTCTCAACCCCCTAACCCAACGGGACGTCGCAGGCTTTGTCTTCTGGCTCGCATGGCCCTGCGTACCTATCACCGAACCCGCCCATGCCCATGTCTAGACCAAAACGTGAGATTTCGCTTCCTTCTCGGACAGCTTGCACGGAACCTTTTTGGAGCATGAATGGGGAGGTGAGTACCCGTCCCGTTGACGACGTAACCTATGGCTTTCGTCTAGGGTGTCACCAAACGGGCGGCGTGCATGCAGCATGCAAGGCTTCTAAAGATACGACTGGGCTCGGCACTTCTAGGACCATGGTAGTATGGATGACTGGAAGGCTTATACGTTGTGAGTTCATTGAGAAAGAGGCATGTACTGATTATGGCGCTTCTCACTATCTTCTAGTTGGGTATCCTGAACGTTCAGCCGAACCAAAGCATGGTCCAGCAGGCAGTTCACGCCCATCGAAACGTCTGCACCACCAAGATGGACGTTTTCCCACGTCTTGCTGCATAAGCCAAATTAAACATTGAACAAGAAGGCCTACTCAGATCTTCGCTTTCCCTGGCGCCGCTGCAATCAACTCAACATCCCTGAACGGCAACCCCAGATAGTCCCACATAAAATGGAATCTGCAGATGGATAAATTAGCCCAGACCCACATGTGCTAATCTCATTTCATAGTTCGCATTGAGATTACCATGATACTATACTTTCGTTTGACTGACAGACGGACGCACACCCACCCACCCGCCGTAGCCACATACCCCCACATGCTCGAATCCGATTCAGGAGGCAGGGAGGGAAAGCGAAACAACACACCTATCGCTTCCAAAGAAGGGCTCTTCTTCTCCTTTCCAGTTCTTCACCCAGTACCAAGGACAGCCAAACGCGCCCCGGTCCAGAGCTTCCTTCGTATTGTCATTCAAGGTTTGCTTGTACGAGGCGATGTTTGCGCCCTCGAGAATCTCGCGGACTTGCTGCTCGGAAAAGTTCTTGGACAGAACTTTGGCAAGAGAATCGGGCTTGCTGACGTCGATTCCTTGCTCCCACATCTCGGAGAAGATGGAGAGAAATGCAGGAATTAAGAGTGTAGGGTGCTGGGCCTTGATGAAACACAGAGCTCGTTGGGGCAGTAGGGAGAGAATGGGGAAGAATGAAGGCGTCTTCACGTTGGGAGCATTAAAAAACTTCTTTGCTCGAGCGCTGTCGAATGGGCTGTATTTGGCCTGGAGGAGCAATGAGCAGGTTTCTTGATTCGCTAAGGATGCAGGAATGATTGATGCCGCAAGGCACTGTTACTTACTTTTGCGGGAAGAGTCCACGGCGGCTTGTTGCCTGCATTGCATCCCTTGTCAACTCTGCGTCAAGACTCTGGGGAAGGAAGAACATACCACTACCAACATTGATGCCGCCGAGAAACACGGGAACTATACTATTCCGTGTCAGCATTTTCTCCTTACTCACGGAAGGTCTGATTGCAATTTTGAATTCATCTGAGCGATTCTATTTGCCCCCGTCCTGTTTTGTGCATTTGACGTGTTTGGCTCACGGCGGATGGGTCACGGATGGGAATGGAAGCGTGCATGTATGTATGTATGTATGTACATTACAAGGAGTACTTACTCGACTTGCACGTTGTGTGACTCAAGTGAATGACTGTTCTTCTCGAGATAGAGAAGAGCAAAATATGAGTATGGTGATACTAAATACACGTATTAGCTTGCCATGTGCTTGCTCTCTCAATCAAGGTGGTGAAGGAAAAAGAAAAGACATGCCGCAATCAAGGTAGCACGTAATCTTGCCCGTCATTATTATTATTATTTTTCTTTCGGGATTTTTTTTCCCTGCCAAATGAGGGATGGGATGATGTTACAGCTGTATGGCGGGGTTTAAAATAACTGGGGAACTCTTGCGGGGGGGGCGGGGTGGAGATAGATGATGGGGAGCCTGGAGGGGAGCTATAATCTGATAAATCATGTAATTACATATGCTGGATGATGATCTACTTTGTATAAATGGCTTGGCAGCCGAGGTCCCGCGATCAAATGTTTACCCTTTCGGACAGCTTGGGGGGAAGCTCCCCCCCTCCCCCCCCTCAGATGGATCAGTAATCCCGCGCTGCACATCCACTACATACTTACTCTGCGTGACGACGCCAGCCCGTCCGCGAACAGCCGATGACAGCAGTTGAGAAGTCGAAGGACGGTTTATATGGAGCTCTCTTCGCAGGCCTGAAGATGGTCTGAAAAGGGAAACTCATACTCTAATCCTCATCCCATACATATACTACTACGGGAGCTGCCCCACCGCACGCAACCTAGCCATCAGCGTGAAACGACGTCAACGAAGACGTTATGACAAGGTCAAAGAAACAAGTCGCCCTCATTGTAGGTGCGTCGCGAGGCATTGGGAGACAGGTGGCTATTGATCTTGCGAAGGAGGGATATGCGGGTCCGTATCTCTATCCCCCCCTCCCCCCTCCCCCCCCCAAGCGACGCAGATTTAGATAAATGGCAGGATGGATAAGATGCTAATTCGACATTGTATAATAATAAACAGTCGTCGTAGCAGCCAAGAGCACCTCGGACGCATCCAAAGTGTCGCCGTTTCCTCCCGACCCAAACTCGTCCGCGTCCACCATATCCACCGTCGAGCGCGAGATACGCTCAGCCGGCTACGAAGCCACGGCCATCGCAGTCGACACGCGCGACTATGTCTCGATACAGGCCATGATGGACCAGACCGTGTCTGTGTACGGCGGCTTGGACGTCTTGATCTACAACTCGGGCGCCATCTGGTGGGCGAGCGTGGAGAAGACGCCGATGAAGAGGTTCCAGCTCATGCAGCGCGTCAACGTCGAGGGTCTGTACGGCGTCGTGCAGGCGGCGCTTCCTCTGTTTGAGAAGAATGCGTGGAAGGGGAGGGTCGTCGTTGTCAGTCCGCCGATTTACTCGAGGTTCTTCAGAGGGAAGACGGCGTATGCTGTGGGGAAGGTGGGCATGAGTGTCCTCACCAAAGGCTTGGCTATGGATTGGGAACGCGAAGGTATGTACGTACGTGAGTGAATCTAATGGGCACAATGAATGAATGAATGAATGAATGTTCCTTTGTTCGAGGTCCGTTCCGAGTCGAAAACATAGACGCCAAGAATCTCACAAAGTTTACACTACCTACCTACATACATACTACACAGAGGGCTGGGCGGCGGCGGCGGCATGCAACGATCCTCCCTCTTCTCATCTTACGAAGCATTGCGCTGACTCCGCCACGAACCTTTTTTCTAGGCAAGACCGACATGGCCATAACGAGCATCTGGCCCGCAACAGCCATCCAGTCCGCAGCGACGGAGAATCTCGACCGTGATCATCAAGCCAGCAGCAGCAGCAGCAGCAGCAGCAGCAGCAACAGCAGCGATCTTCGCAAGCCCACCATCTACTCGGATGCCATAATCGCCATGTTGCGCACCCCGGCCACGCAAATAAACGGCCATTTAGAACTCGACGAGGATTTCCTGCGCAAGACCGGCGGTGTCACCGATTTCGACAAGTATAGTCTCGTTCCTGGCTCCAGGCCCCGTCGCATGCTGCCGGTCGAGCTCCCGGACTTGACTGTGGAAGAGCAGGACGACGAGGGAAGACGGGTTGATAGCACCGTGAGAAGAAGGGCTTCGAAGATTTAGCTTTGGCAGTGGCAGTGGCAGTGGCAGTGGCAGTGCGCAGCTTTTCGGTTAAAAAAGAAAGAAAGAAAAAAAGGTGTGTGGTTTTTGGGGGGCGTATCTGATGATGATGACATATGATGAGAGGTCTCTCTCTCTCTCTCTCTCTCTCTCTCTCCCTCTCTCTCCCTTGTTCCCCCTTTCCACTTTTGCACACTGTGAAGATTGAGATATGTTGTGCTCTGTCCAATTCAGGGACGTAGGGGAATACATACATGGCAAGTGTGCATTTAATCATTCTTTTTTTAGCGCTTTGCTTTGCTTTGCTTTGCTTTGCTTTGCTTTACTGACAGACAGACTCACCTATATATATATATATAATAATAATATAAGCACTGGAAAAGAAAAAGTAGGCCAAGTTCATGACAACGTGATTTCATTCGTCATATTTATCCGTAGATAAGCTTGAGACAAGGTAAGCTAAGCAAACCAAGTGCACCACTTGGATATCCATCAGTGTGTCTGTGTGTGTACACCCATCATATGCAAGATGGCAGTTCCTAACTCCCGAGAGAACTCCAAAGGTATCATGTGGGATTCGAAACCCCAAAAATCGATTATGCTTTCCAATCACTCTCTCGTGCCGGCCTTCACGACCAGCACACTAGCGCCCATCTTCCCCTCCCAAACCCGCTCGGCAAGTACGCCGAGCGTCCCTGCTGCGCTAGATGCAGGTCTGATATCGTCGCCCAGTCCAGGCGCATTGAAGCCCCTGCGGCCAATGTTGCGTCCGAGCACAACGAGATCGCCTGCGTTCTTGGGACTCTGGCCAACCTCGATGTTGGCACGTGCTAGAACATCTTTGAGCGGACTCGATGACACGACCGTTTCGAAGACGACCCGGTTCGACAGCTCGGCGGGGAGAGATGCGCGCAGCGAAGCGAACAAGGTAGCGTCCTGGCTTCGGGTGTGCGCTGTCGTCGTAGTAGTGGTGGTAACGACTGTCTCTCCTCCCTTTGTTGGGGATGAGGAAGACGAAGGGCGGTCTGTGGTTTCTAGGAATTCGTCGGGCACTTCGAAATGTATCAGTGTAGCCGTGATTTCGGGGTTCTCGGCCAACTGAAGGACAATGCGGAGCGCGGCGCGATCGTCTTCGCCGCCGAAGAAGGGGAAGAATACGTGATGGCTGCGGTCGGCGATGGGCGCGGTGACGTGTTTATCTCGGGTGCTCGCAAGACTGACGGAGCTGTATGTCCTGGTGAGTTTATGGCCCTGCTTCCTGTCCTTGTTCTTGCTACCTCCGAAGTTCTTGTTCACTAGGACGGCTGTGGTCATGGTCGCTTGCTCGAAGGTTTGATTCACAAAAGAGAGGTACGAGGGGGCCGAGAGCTTGTTCTTGGTCCCCTTGTCCTCGATGACGGTTTGCTCGGACATTCCGCCCGTCTCGCTCCACGGCAGTAAGAGGAAGTCGGAGTCGGAAGCTCGGGCACTTAGCGTATCGGCGAATGAAGATTCCGGGACGACGAGGACTTCACCGCTGACGGCCAAGTTATGCAGACGGCCAAAAGTGCGGAAGGTATTGACAACGGGGTCGTGGGCTGTGTACGATTCAATCTCGGATACCTGCATGACGGACGATCCACGATCTGTCAGGTTGAGCAGACGAAGACCATAGGCCTCGACGGGTCTCTTGGGAGGCTCATCCACAGACGATTCTTTACTCGTGCTGACAGCCTGCTGAACGGAGGGGTGAGATTTCGGCGTAGGCAAGACGTCCTGTCCGCCGAAGAGTGATGCAAAGGCGAGCAAATTGGGCATGCTGTCGAGGCGGAGATAGATGGTGAAGCGTCTGATCTTCTGGGATTCCAGCTTTTCGTAGTGGATGCTTGCACTGCTCTCCGCTCCATCGAGAGGTTTGCCGGTATCCCAATCGATTTCGCCGCGCTTCCAGGATTCGACCTTTTTCTGGTACCAGGGAGGATAGAAGTACATTGTCAGTGGGGAAGAAGCGAAAGTGGTGATGAGGGCCATGACGACGAAGATGGTGAATGTTCGGGTACTGAGAATCTTGGCTTGGAGTCCGATATTCTAGATTGTTTTTTTAGCATGTCATGAAAAAGCAGAGTGATGAAAGATTACTACTACACTTACCAGCACAATCAGCTCAACGAGTCCCTTGCAACTCATCAAGGATCCAATGGCGAAGCATTCGCGCCACAACATGCCGCTAAAGCGAGCAGCTGCGGTAGCGGCAAGGAACTTTGAGAGAAAAGCCACAATGCAAACCCCGATAACGTAGGCCCAGACAATGCCGCTATCCAGAAGACCAATGTTGGTGTTGAGTCCAGAAAGGGTGAAATAAAGCGGGAGGAACAGGGCGCCGATCAAATCCTCAATCTTTTCCGCCACCTTGATGGCAAATCCACCCTCGTGGGGACAGATCATGCCGGCCATGAATGCGCCAAAGATGGGATGGACACCAATGATGCCGGTAAAGAAGGCCGAGGCGAGAGCGAGGAGGAGTGTGAGGGCGATGATGCCCTGACTGGGACCATCCTGAAGCGCACGTGATCTCCTCAGGATGTAGACGAAGCATGGGCGGACGGCATAGACCAAGAAAAGGGTATAACCGACGCACGTGAGTAAGACCCATAAAGCGGTTAGTCCATTTCCAGCGTTGACCAGGGCGACACAAAGGGCGAGTAGAATCCAGCCTAGATTATCCCAACGAGCGTTAGTTCTGGCAACACAAAGTATGACGCTTGGCAGGAAGGAACTCACCGACAACATCGTTTCCCACACCGGCGGACAAGACAATGACACCCACGGGGGTCATGAGCAGTTTCAGCTCAGTCAAGATTCGACAAAGCACGGGAAAGGCCTGAGTTGGATGGTGAGTATATTGGATTTGGACGAGGTTGACAGCTGTGCAGCTTACAGTAATAGCCATGGCCACACCGATGAATAGAGCAAAGATTCCAAAGTTCACATTCACGGTGCCAGGCTCGTCTTTGAATTGACGGTATAGCCCAACGGCGATGGCAACCCCCATTCCAAACGGTACAATCATGCCGAACATGCCCACGCTCAGCGCAACCTTCCAATTGCTAATGAGGAAGCGCAGATCCACCTCGAGCCCTACAATGAAGAGGAATAGGGTAAGACCCAGATTGGCAACGAGAGTGAGTTCCGGCATGGCCTCTGTAGGGAATATGGCAGCTCTGAATCCGGGGATACGGCCCATGACGGAGGGCCCGAGGAGGATGCCTCCGATGATCTCGGCGATGACTCGTGGCTGGCGCATCTTTGAAAGTGGCCATTGTAGGGCTCGGCAGAAGATGATGATAATACTGGCCTGGGAGAAGGATCAGCATATGGAAGAATGGCCGGGAGCCGACTGGAGGCAGAGGCAGAGGCAGAGGCAGAGGCGTACCTGGACAATGAACAGAATGATGGGGTTCTTGGTATCGAATTTTACTGGATTCACGCCCTCGAGCACACCACCCTGCGGGGGAGCCTTTGGCGCAGCAGCAGCAGCAGAGGCGGTTGCGGCGGCGACGGCTGACGATACGAGGGACGACATGGTGGACTGGCAAACGAGAGCTGTGGTGGGTGCCTACAGTGGGCGCAAGCGTGCGCCTGGGAGCAATTGCTGGAGAGGTTTTGGAGTAAGTGAATGAGTGCGCAGCGTCGGAGCAGCCAACAGCTACTTATCAAGAACAAACAGATGGCGGCGTCGGCCTCGGTGTGCGCCCAGATCTCAAAGCGGACTCATGGTTGTCGATGCAATCCTAAATGCAGGGTGATAAGAGCTATGGCTGCTTGGCAGACGAGCGGCACCGGGTTTGACAGCCTGGGCGTATATTCCATGTGACGGGTTTTTGGGCTTCTCGTGGTGGACCTCGTGGTAAGTGCGACATGTTATTAAATCATTAACGCATCCAACATGCGCAACATACTCGCCCGCCCTATAACCGCTTGAGGAACAGTGAATAGGCTTGTGGCTGGCGTGGCTGTCTCTATGTATGTACGCCACGCATCTAGAACCTTGACCGTTTGACACCGTTTTGGCCTATTATCCACCACGTCAACGTGCTTCTTCTGAAAAGGGTTAAAAAAGTCTTCTTGTGAGTAAATTTATTGAGCTTTTGAGAGAGAGAAAGAGAGAGAGAGAGAGAGAGAGAGAGAGAGAGAGAGAAAACGTTTGCCCTCTTATCTATTGAGACTCTCAGACGCCTGCCATTAACTAACTACAAAGGTTACCACGTACCCCATGGGGAAATCTATATTTGAATCGCCAAGGCCCACCCACCAACCAACCACCAACATGTCAGCCATTTATTATGTATGTACATACATAATAATACTCCACTATTCATCACCCGACGCGGGACTAGGCGGCATGTCGCCCGTCGCCCAGTCCACCGGTGTGGGTCCCAGCACATACTCCATGGTCCCACCGTTCGCAAACACATCTCCCCATGTGACATAGGACTGGGTCCACTGTTGTCCATTGACCTTTAGGCTCTGGATGTAAAAGGCTGTATCCTTGTTGCCGCCCGTCGATGACATGTCGAGCGTGCGTCCGGTGCCGAGATCGATTGTCATGTGGGAAAACCAGGGTGAGAGGATGAGGAATGTGGTTTGACCGGTGAGCTGAGAGGGGGGAAGGAATGTGTGTGTTAGTTGGGGTTGAGGGTTGAGGGGGGTTACGAAAGAAAGAAAGAAAGAAAGGAATGAATATACGAACCGGCCATAGTCCAATCATCTGCCACTATGGTCGAGTTAGTTAGTTTAATTAGTTAGTTGGTTGGCAAAAGTATGGTGATATTGATAAAATAACGCGACACGTGACATGGCACATGGGCCAGCTTTTCCCGAGGGCAGGGCTGATGAATAGAAACCAAAGTAAAACCTTGATAGACTTTTAGTGCAAACTCACCACAATATTCGACTCCATGGCCCCGGCATCACTATTCCCCGGCAGTCCTCCCGTCCCACTGTTGTACAAGTTCCCAATCGCCCTGCTTCTCTCCACGCTCTTGTACTGCTTCCCCCTGACGAAATTGTACAGGTACGGGCTCGTGAAACCCGGTTCGTTGCCCGCGGAGAAGATGTTCAGATCGAACAACTTGTCGATGCGATCCACGAACTTGTCGTCTCCACCGATGCGTGTTTTCAGCTCGGCGACGTCGTGGGGCATGTTCATGCTATACACCCACGGCACATCTTCGTAATACGCATCCCGCCAGTAGCACCCGCCACAGGAGAGGGGATCCTGCGGCACAAAGGAGCCGTTTGCGAGGCGGGGCACCACGAAACCGCTGTGGTTGTTGGACGCGGCAGCGGGATTCCAGTGGTTTCTCCAGTTCCGGCTGCGCTCGAGGTACGTGGCTGCTTCGGCCGTTTTGCCCAGGCCAGACGCCACCTGGTACAGGCCGAAGTCGTTGGACGCGTACTCGACTGCTCGCGAGACGGCGCGGGTATACGTCGGGGTTATGTATCCGTACGTTAGCCAGTCGGGCAGTGCGCCTCGGCCTTCTTTGGTGCTCGAGTCGGGCGCTTGGGGGTCGTTGTTGTTGGCCGGTGTCTTCTCGGCATCCGTTTGCATGGCTGCGAAGCCGTCGTCCCAGTTCACGGCGCCCCGGACGCCCTTGACGTATGCGTCTGCGAGCACGTTGTCTGCGTTGGAACCGCCCTGGGTCCTCCCGTTGAAGTTGCTAGAGCGTGCGTCGGGCATGTACCCGTCGTGTCTCCATATATCGATCAGGGAGCGGATGAACTCTTCGTATGCCACTGGCTCGATGATCTGGAACAAGGGCGTGTGGCACCGATGCGTGTCCCACAGCGTGAATGCGTCGGAATAGTAGGGCTCCGGGCTGCTCCAGCCGGGGTTCTCGCCCGTGAGATTCGACGGTATCATGAACATGCCCAGCATGGAGCTGTACAGAAGTTGCTGTCCTGCGGCGTTGGCCGTCTCGATCTGGATCTTGGAAAAGACTTCCGTGTTCCACCTGTCCTTTGCTTGGGATACGAGAGATTGAAAATCGGTACCGGCAGGAATCTCCCCCTCGAGGTTCTGGCATGCTTTGGCCGTAGAAATGTACGAGATTCCCACGCGAGAGGTGACATTGGAGGGTGAGAATGTGAAGACGCCGCCAACACGCTGGGTTCCGGAGACGGGCGTAGATGTGTCATACGAGGTTAACGTGGCTCCGTTGCCCGAAAACGACTTGGAGCTCGTCGGTGTCGAAGAGAAACGGCCACAAAAGTATATGGTCCAGTCAGGCGATAGATTCCAACCGTTATCGTACGTTCCACTTCCCTCATAGCTCCCATCTTCTGCCATGCTGAAATTGCCCCCCTTGTAATGCTGATCCCATCCAAGTCCCCTGAAACTAGGCAGTACGTGTGAAGCATCTACTACAATGGTGCCGACGTCCGAACTGGGGAACGCATACTGATAAAGGCCGGCATGTTCGCTCGCCGCCAACTCTACACTCACGCCGTTTGCAAGTGACGATTTGTAGTACCCCACCGTTCCTATATCGGGGGCGGTCCTGGGCTGAGAGATGTCGATTAAAGGGTTGGCGAGGCTACCGACGTAGGGCATCTGAGAAACCACGCCATATCTGCCCGAAAATCAGCCTTCTAGTTTCACCCGTGGAGCGAAGAATTCTGATATACTTTGGTGCGCCACCTGTGCCGGACTCGTGCATCATGCTGAAACCCCAGACACTGCCATTCGCTAGATATCCAGAGTACGCATCTGTGGTTCCCGATTGCACGTCTGGTCCGAGCTTGACCATTGCGAAGGGTGCTTTTTTCCGATCAGTACTAGACACATGAGCAATCCAAGGGCGGAAAGTAAATACCGGCTACAACACCCGGAAACCTATTCCCTCCAGACGTGGTGCCCTGACTATTTGGAGTAAGACACGTTGCCATTTTACCCAAGGAAGTGAAGTAAAACCTACAATACATTGACATATTGAGTGAGGTCCACGCCCGCAACGCGGGTATGAAGCAAGGAAATGATACACGCTATCCGAATCGTGCATGTCATCTTGAGCATCGGAATCGATGGGTGTGTAAACAAATCCGTAGTCGCATCCCAAAGACAGACATGTACGTCTGGAGATTTTCTTTTCTCCAGGGTGGGAAGGGGACTGCTCTAGTACTCCGAGTACTTTGTGTTTGGCGTGCTACAAATTGATCCTCGCCGTAAAGCAAGTTCCTCCCCCGTCTACTCAGAATTATAGCGCCAGCAAAGGCGGGGCACCACAGGATGCAAAAGGCCTCAAAACGTGGGTTATGAGGCAGGCTAATTAGTTAGAACCTCTCGCTGAGCTGGCCATCAAAGAGTCGCACAGAGAGCCGGGCGGCCAATCAACTTACCTCTATCCCCCTCTCCGGCATCTATGCGTACTGTTGGCGCTACAATCCTGAGCAGGAGCGTGGGAGGAGCATATACCCAAACGCTGTAAAGTTTATGTGCTACGCCACTTGGTTGGATGGAGCCGCATTACACCTGGTCGTTGATCTAGCTTAGCGGCAAACAGTACTAACGGTTCTCACAAGCTGCAGTATGTATGTCAGCAACGATGAATGACGAATAAACAGAGAGAAAGCACTGGAACGTACCTTGAGAAGCTCTGGGTGTAGCTACCGTGAAGTTGGAAAGAGGATGGAAATGCGGGACGTTGTAATGGTGGTAGACAATCAGAATGGAGATGAACAGCACGTGGGTAAGGGGATTTACTACATAGGTAGTCAGTACTTGTACGAATCATGGTATCGGGCATAAGTAGTTAGTGTAGATGGTGCATACAGGGATGAGACTAGTATGGACCTTTGAAGTCGCAGCCCGATCATGCGCACTATTTATTACCTACATAATAATATGCCTGATAGTTACCTTTGTACC
Source organism: Pleomassaria siparia CBS 279.74 (assembly GCA_010093715.1). Classification (NCBI taxonomy): domain Eukaryota; kingdom Fungi; phylum Ascomycota; class Dothideomycetes; order Pleosporales; family Pleomassariaceae; genus Pleomassaria; species Pleomassaria siparia. The sequence goes on along the minus strand of MU005770.1, from coordinate 1,169,069 downwards.
ATAGTAGTAGGTGCGTACCTGTAGTTGGGCATTCCGACCATGACCTGCGCGAAATATAGGGAGAAATGTCTCAAGCGTGTTGTACGTGTGTGTGCCAAGAAGGATTATTTTCATAAAGTCTTCTTGTGTCCTGCCCTTCCAGGCCACAATACCCAGAATGTTGGAAGACGCGGGGCACTTTTAGAGCTTACTGTGTATACGTAGCTGTACAAAGGTAGCTGTACATGTACTGTACATATGTACAAAGTACATATATTGTATGTACGCAGGGGCAAGGATGTAAGTTTTGAAACCAATGAGGGGTGAAAGCTTCAGGTACGAAGCTAAACGCAGATAGGAAGGAAGTGCAGTTTAAACTTACTTTCGGATTCGAGATTGGATAGATACAAAGGGTAAGGAAGGCAAGCCGAAGACGATGCCCGCGGGCGTGCTGCAGTCTGGCAGGTCGTTGTAGTTTAGGACTGGGGGCGATTTGGAGCATACAGAGTATGTATATATGGAGCAGCCAATCAGAATGGCGCATCCGGCACGCGCCTAAAGAGTGACCGTTATTTCATCAATTCATTCATTTGTGGTTGAATTTCAAGAACTAGCTCTTTCCCCAACATTTGCGATTGTGTACGACTGATGAGCCTTTGCCATGGCGCGTAACGATCCACGTTACATCCTCGTCGCTGTCGTTCACTTCTTGATGTTGTGCGAATGCGGGTACCAAGGCAAAGTCGCCGGGCGCGAGTTCTTGTCTCTTGGATCCGTTTGGGCCGCTCACTATGACGCCGTTGCCGTTGGCTGCATAAAAAATCGTGTCTAGTATGCAATCAGACGCGCTTGAAGGCGGGCGGGCGACTTTGGAGGCAGAAGGCGCGCCCAAGGAACTATGTGCAAGGGAGGCTATCTGACGGTTAGGTATAGTACCTTGGTCACCATGGTGGACGTCGGATGCGGTATGCGGCTTCGCTATCATCACTTGGATACGTGTTAGCCTTTGATGAAGCCATATATGATGAACCCACCACTTCCGCAGAATCGATCCGACATGTTTGCAAACGCGTATATTGTCATCATTCCGTTGGCCGGAGAGCCGTTGGCAGCGGTAAGCTCGGCAGCCCTCATGACCTGGACTTGAGCTGGCATTTTGTGATATTTGTTTTCAAGACGCCTGAATTCGCGTACGAGGGAGGGTGTTGAAGGGAAAGTGAGCTTCTCTCCAAGCCAAGTTGCTGACCTCTTTACTCCGGCTCAACTGCGGCTTCAGACTTCAGACTTCAGACTTCAGACTTCACGCTGGAGGCTTTCAAACAGTCAACGTCTCTGTATTACAGATGACATACTTTCACACCTCCTTCATCCACAAGTTAGCAGCTGAAAGTCAGCTCCAGCCAGCCCTGACCTGGCTCGTGAACATTGGGATTGGGTGCCGTGGTCCACGTGCCCTGTCATTGTCATTCCCATTCCACACTGCCTCGGCATACTCGACTAATGACGTCTACCTCATATGCAACCTCCATCCGCAGCATTCAACCAATTGTAGCGCGTCCATATCGCTCACGAGATCATCAATTTGGCCGGCGCCCTCGTCCCCCCCACAATCCAATGCGGCTCCAGACCCCCCAGATCCAGTTAAATCCAGTAGCACCTCCGTCGTCCTTGGCGGCTCCTACATACTGTACCTAGTATGCTGGCATGTGAACATGTGAAAGGATTTCCGAAACCCGCGTCCGCACTGCCTTTTATAACTCGTGTCATCCATTCTTCTTCTCCTTGTAAACCTCCTCTCCTGTACCTGAATTTGACCTCGTTCAATTTGTGTGTTACTCTTCACCATGTCGCAACGATTCTCCGCCGCCGACGTGGCATCACACAACAAAACTGACAACCTATGGTTGATTGTCGACGAGGACGTGTACGACTTGACCAAGTTCCAGGACGATCACCCAGGAGGAAAGAAGAGTGAGTCTCAGTCTGTTCTGCAAACTCGTCCGTTCAAGGCCCCTAACCCTGCTGTAGTCCTCCAACGCGTTGCTGGCAAGGACGCGTCGAAGCAGTTCTGGAAGTACCACAATGAGAGCATCCTCAAAAAGTACAAGAAACAATTGCAAGTCGGGTCACTAGACTCCAAAGCTGCGGATCCCACACCTGCGCCCGCGCCTGCGCCGAAGAAGGATGTTGTAAAGCCAGAAGCCGTGTCTGGAGCCGTTGTTCCCCAGCCATCTGCTGCGGCAGCCCAGGCAGCGGAAGCCATGGATGCATATGGCGACCTAGTCCCCTATGCCGATCCCTCGTGGTATCAAACTGTGAGTTCAAGCACACATCGGGGGAATCCTTGAGTGCACAGCTAACACCTTCTGCAGTACCACTCTCCCTACTTCAATTCGAGCCACGAGGCCCTCCGCGACGAAGTCCGACAATGGGTCGACGCCGAAATCATGCCCAACGTCACCGAATGGGAAGAAGCTCGCAAGGTTCCCGACACCATCTACCAACAAATGGGCGAGCGAGGCTACCTTGCCGGTCTTCTCGGTGTCCACTACCCCAAACATTTGACAGATAGGCGGGTCGCGAGCGTGCCACCTGAGAAGTGGGATCTATTCCACGAGATGATCGTCACGGACGAATTGTCTCGTGCTGGCAGCGGTGGTCTCGTATGGAATCTCATTGGCGGATACGGCATCGGTGGTCCGCCTCTGATCAAGTTCGGACAGAAAGAGGTTGTGAAGCGTGTTCTCCCCGATCTCCTCAACGGCAATAAACGCATCTGTCTGGCCATTACCGAGCCGGGTAAGTTTCCCTTTGCATCCGATGCAATTCCGAAGTAATTCAGCTAACGCGTGACAGATGCGGGATCCGACGTGGCTAACCTGACATGTGAAGCCAAGCTTTCCGAAGACGGAAAACACTACATTGTCAACGGTGAAAAGAAGTGGATCACAAACGGCATCTGGTGCGAATACTTCACCACGGCTGTGCGAACCGGCGGTCCTGGTGCGGAAGGTGTCTCCATGTTGCTCATCGAGCGCAGTCTCGGCGGTGTCTCCACCCGCAAGATGGATTGCCAGGGTGTATGGAGCAGCGGCACCACGTACATCACCTTCGAGGACGTCAAGGTACCCGTGGAGAACCTGATCGGAAAGGAGAACAAGGGGTTCAAGGTCATCATGACCAACTTCAACCACGAGCGCATCGGCATCATCATCCAGTGTCTCCGCTTCTCCCGCGTCTGCTACGAGGAGTCGATGAAGTACGCGCACAAGCGCAAGACGTTCGGCAAGCGACTCATCGACCATCCCGTCATCCGGCTCAAACTCGCACACATGGCGCGCCAGATCGAGGCCTCGTACAACTGGATGGAGAACCTCATCTACCAGTGCGAGAAGATGGGCGACATGGAAGCCATGCTCAAGCTCGGCGGCGCCATTGCCTCCCTCAAGGCCCAGAGCACAGTGACGTTTGAGTTCTGCGCCAGAGAAGCGAGCCAGATCTTCGGCGGCCTGAGCTACAGCAGAGGTGGCCAGGGAGCAAAGGTCGAGCGCTTGTACAGAGACGTCCGCGCCTATGCTATCCCAGGTGGAAGCGAGGAGATTATGCTGGATCTGAGCATCCGACAAGCACTGCGGGTACACAAGGCGCTCGGCATGAAGTTGTAGATAAATGGACGTCCGTAGGTTTCGTTTGACAGGCAGGCAATGTATGTATATTATTTTATCGACCTTTATCATTATCATCATTATCATCATTATCATCATTATTGTTATTGTTATTCTTAAAAAATCACAGCATATACAAACCTACTACTAATTAGCAGCCGTGTGCCATGCATGCATGCATGCATGCATCCAATCATTCATGTAATGATTCATCATCTATCACCTCGGTTGATTACTCAAACGCTAGCTAGCGTGGCATCTATCAATAAATCACAGTAAACGCTTTCCCGACGGAATATTACCCAGCCGACTCTTCACCTCCGCACGGCCCTTGCGTCAAAGAGGCTCATTGATAGGCGTTCGCCACCCCCCCCCCCCCCCTTCTCCCTTCTCCCCCGTAAGCATATGGTCTGAGCGCCGTCGGGGAAGAAGCCGAGTATATAATACTGTATACATATGTACATAATTAGTCCAAGTATGTATGTATGTACTTGTACATAGATGTAGGCGAAGGAAAAAAAATAATGGACACACCCCCGTCCCCCGTCCCCCGTTTGTATATAAATATCCAGTTTCTCTGTTTTGTTCTTCGATACAGAGAGAGTGTCGCTCGTTCGTCGTTGCACATTGATTTATTTATTGATTGATCCATTCACATTCATTGATCCATTGGTTCATTGATTCGCAACGCCATAAATGGCTCCGTCTATTATCGCGTCTATCCTGGATGCCCACCGACCCGATCTAGCGCCGTACGAAGACATTTGTACGTATTATTATTATTATTATTATTATTATTATTATTATTATTGTCATCATCATGTCCCCGAGTTTTTGATTATTATATCCCATGTGTCTGTTCCCCTACATACATGTATAGCGCGTGTTCGCCCCATGCATGTATCTATCTATACAGACGTCTGTCTGTCTGTCTACTATGTATGTACATACATACCATGTACACCCGCTCACGCTAGCCCTCACGGCCACGGCAGACAAGCACCTGCACGCACACCCGGAGCTCTCATTCCAAGAGTCCCATACGGCATCGAAGATCCTCGCACACCTGACCTCTTCCTCTTTTCTGGCTAGCTCGCCGTACACCGTGGTTCCGGATATAGGCGGCCATGGCGTTGGTGCGTACATGCACAACGGGGCCGGGCCGACGGTTCTCCTGCGCGCCGACATGGACGGCTTGCCCGTGCTCGAAACCACCGGGCTGGCGTATGCGAGTCGAGTGCGTATGACGGATGAGGATGGTGTGGAGAAGAGCGTCATGCATGCCTGTGGACACGATATGCACGTCACTGCTTTGTTAGCAGCGGCGGATACGCTGGCGAGGAGTAGGGAGTTTTGGAGGGGGACGCTTGTTCTGGTCTTTCAGCCGGCTGAGGAGAGGGCGTGTGGGGCGAGAGTGATGGTGGATGATGGGCTGTATGAGAAGGTTAGTTGGGTCGTTTGAAGAGGGGTGAGAGAAAGACATGGGTGATGATGATGACGATGACGATGAGGAGTGACTGACTTGGTGGCTAGGTACCAAGACCTGATGTGGCGATTGGGGCGCATGTCACACCGTATCGTGCGGGTAAGTCTTCTCTTTCTTTCCTCGTGTGAAGGGGATGGCTTTGCTAATGTGTCAACTTGATCAAGGCGTTATAGGAACAAGGCGTGGCGTGGCTGCGAGTGCAGCAGATTCATTCCAGTACTTAACCCTTCTCATTCCCCCATTCCCTACTCTATCCCCAATCTCCATTCAACCTCCTAACACAACCCAACCCAGCCTCACCCTCCACGGTCGCCAAGCCCACGCTTCCACACCGCACGCCAGCATCGACCCCATAATACTCTCCTCCTCTCTGATCCTTCGTCTCCAAACAATCGTTTCGCGAGAAGTCAATCCCTCCAACTTTGCCGTGTTGACGGTCGGTGCCATCCACGCTGGCGACCGCGAAAACATCATCCCAGACAGTGCATCTCTACGGATAAACGTCCGCTCTCAGGACCTGGAGACGCGAGAAAAGGTACTAAGCAGTATGCGCCGCATCATCACGGCCGAATGTGCAGCAGCTGGTGTAGAGAAAGACTATGTGTTGACGCCGACGACAAATTTCCCCTTGCTCGTAAATGATGAAGCCGTCACTGCTGCCATCGAGGACACTTTTAGCAGTATTTTTGAGCTTGGAAAGACGGGGTATAACAAACACATGCCCATCATGAGCATGTCGGAAGACTTTGGGATCCTGGCTAGCAGTATCGGTATCCCGAGTTGTTTCTTCCTGTATGGGGGCACAGAACCTGAGGTTTGGGATGAGTTGGCGGTGCAAGGTAGGACGGGTGAGATTGCTGGGAATCATAGTGGAGGGTTTCAGGTCGATATTAGGAAGACGTTGATAACGGGCGTGGATGGGTATGTGGGTGCAGCTTTGACGTTTTTGATGGCAAGGGGAAAGGAAAATCTGGTCAAGGGGAAGATCTGAGGTGAATGAGAAAGAAGAGCAATATAGAGATAGGAAAAATGTGTATATCCGTCTGCAGGACCATTGCGGGACTGTGACTATACTAGAGACCAAGAATGAAACCGTAACCCCTTATCCTACAGCGAACCATTCTACACATTGGTACCTAAGCAAACGAAATAATATCAGGACCCGCATGAGGGCGTGAGGGCGTAGATTGACGGTGAAGCCCAAAGAAAACAAAACTCATATATTCGATCCGATCGGAAACGATGAATGGCAGTTTGCGGCTCACCGGGCGACATTTCCGACTATAACTCCGTTGTTCCTATCACGTTGTTGTACAAATGGTATGCGAAAACCGAGGTGTGTTCAGTCAGGTACCTCCCATCGACTCGTCTTTATCGAGGTGTCGCTCAAGACTTCCCAGTATATCGTCTTCTGCATCCGAGGCATGGATGCTCTCTACCGGTGGCGCTACGCTTGGAGCAGGTTCGGTAGCAGGAGCCTCGGGAGGGATGGCCACCTTCGGAACACTGTCGACCTCAACCTCTTCCTTTGGGAGAGGATCGGCGATGAGAGCGTCGGTGGAAGTAGCATCTGTTGATATAGCTGCAGCCGAATCAAGGTCAAGAGCAGAGGTATCTAGTGGGAGTTTCGGAAGTTGGTTGATCGAGTTCTGTCTGCTGTGGGCGAGTGGGAGGTCTGGGGAGCTTGAAGGATCTCGGCCGGAGTCCTTCTTCTCGGGCTTGACTTCCTGTTCTACTGGCACATCTGGTATCGGTGCATCGACTACAGGCGCTGGAGGTGAAGGTGGAGGTGGAGGGGCATCTTTGGGAGTGGTCGACTCAGCTGGAGGAGGAACAACTACGGGCGCCGCTTGTGTAAGCGATGGCTCTTTGACCGGCTCCTGAGCTGCCTCCGTGACTGCTTCAATCGGTGGCTCGACAGCGGGTGCGCTCGTTGGTGCCACTGGAGGACCTGCCGATGGTGTTTCCTGTACAGGGGCTGGTGATGGTTTGACTTCTTCGTGGTCGTCATCATCCGAACCGTCCTCGTCCGAACCATCCTCTTCGTCCCCGGCATCTGCCATGGGCGTATCGCCACCATCCGAAGGTCCAGCCGAGTCAACCTCCTCCTTCAGGCGGCTCAGCACGGGATCGGTGGGAGGCAATGGTGCGGGCTGTTCTGTCGAGCCTTCAACAAATACCACCTTCTTCCTTCCCCTTCCAGGACCACGCCTGGACTTCTTCTTAGGAATTGGTGGCCTCCTCCTCGGCGGTGTCTGCTGGACAATTTCACTGGCTACGACAACGCCCTCTGCGTTCACTACACCGACACCTTCGACAACGGTTCCTGGTGCAGCAGTTGCTGGGACGGCTTCAATAACGGCAGCGTCTGCCCCTTGAACTTCGCCGGCAATGGTTTGACCTTGTGGAACAAGAACTTTGTAAACACTGATGTTGCCTTCGGCGTCCAGCTTCTTCACTTTGGTCTCCCTCATTGGCGTGGGTTCTACCAAAGGTTGGCCACTGGCGTACTGCGAAGGGAGGCCTTTGCGTCGTTTTGCAAGATACTCGCGTTCTGGATCTTCCTGGGACCGTGGCACTTTGACCCACTTTTTGACCGTGAAGCCCTTTTGTATCTCCTTGGTCTCTTCCTCGTCGTCCATGATTTCTCTATCCTCTTCTGGGGGCGCAGGTCGTTTGTATATACGACCTGACCTCGCAGCGCGCAGGATCTGCTGTGAGTGCTCTGGAAGAAGATGGGATTCGCGCGGCATTGGTAATTCCGGCCAGTAAGCGTCATTGTGGACTTGCTTGTTCTCTGAAATGCTAGTTCCGATTGCAACTTCCATCTCTCGGTACTGATTGATGGGAAGGCCTTCGAGCACATTGTGCTCGATTTGCCCACGACCAGATCGGTTTGACCGGTCTCGATTTCGAAACTATCACACCAAGTTAGCATCAAGTTGGCATTGTCATATTGTCAAAGCAGTCTTCGTTTCATTCCGTTTCCGCAGTAGACTCGAGTGAAGTTTGAAAATATTCGGCTATCGCTCATCAAGCAAAGTGTGCAAGTAGGTGTCCCAGTATTCTCCCGTGATCACGTTTCCGATAGTTCTTTTTGAAAACGAAAGGCGAGCCCGTTCCTCAAAGCGTGGCAGCATGTATGTCTCTTTTTTTCTTTCAATTTTTTGGTTTGATTGTTTTTCTCGTGCCTTGGTAATGAGGACAGATGACATGACATGTGACATGTGACATGTGCGCGCTGTTGGGCACAGCCATCAATCGCTCTCTCACACGAAGAGGAACAAACATACACGACGTGCAGGGGAAGGCGGCATCCTTTGCTCGTCGTCCGACATGTTTCCAAGCCGAGGGATGATGAGAATAAAAGTACACGTGATGGAAAATAGACGAAGAAGACGAAGAAGAAGAAGAAGAAGAAGAAGAAGAAGAAGAAGAAGGAGAAGAAGAAGAAGAAAGGGAAGATGTAGATGCAGATGCAGACGCAGATGCAGATGTAGATGTGCAGATGCAGATGTAGATGTGCAGATGCATGGTGAAAAGGAGAAAAGGCTAGATGGTGAGGTTGATTGATGAGCAAGTGAAAGTACGTACCCCAGGGGCCATGATGGGCGATAACGCTGCAGCCTGGAGTGGCGCGATTGCCCTTGAGTGTTGTATAATATGTAGAGGGCGGTGGATAATAGGGCGATTGCAGGCAGGTGTGGCTGTTTACGTCGTTGGAAGTCGCGCCGCGCGAGGTGAAGCAGGCGCGTGAAAGTGAAGGTGCAGGCGCGACTGCGGCTCTGAGACCGCTGGTCCGTGCGGGTGCCCAGCCACTTCCGCCAGCTAGCCGTGGCCCGCCCGTAATAATTACTGTAATTACATACCTACTTTGTATTTTAAATGCGACAAATGTATCTCCCCTTGTATAATTATATTTGGTATTAATAGAATTCAGTTAATAATAATTATTACTGTCAATGCAATTTTCTCCACAACTTGGGGAGATCCTCCCTTTGATACCCAACCAAATGGCACGTGGGTAGTATGTATCATTCGTCATCAATTCTGTACATCTGTGCATAAGAAAACTTCAAGAAGCCTAGAGGAAAACAAATACGGCATCGTCACAGCGTTACATACTCCATACACATTTACTTCACTTCTCTTCCAGCAGGGCCTCATATGATAGCAGTCATCGGCAGACCATTCATTCGGCATAGGAGCAATCCTATGTTGTAATACAGTCCTGAATACGAAACGAACCCTTTTGTCGTTCCATTGGAATAGCCCAGACGCCCGAGGAGAGTAGCCTTTATACAATATCGCGCCCCATTCCCAATTATTTCATACAGTGGCTTAATCCCATCTACCCGAACCATTAGCATACCCACGTTCATGTAAGAAAAAGCCAGTACCCACCCTGTATCCTTTTGCCTCACAATGCCCCCATCATCGCCCCTCTGCTTCCCCGTCTTCCCGCCCTCCACGACGAGTCGATCGAGCTGGTAGAACTGGCTAATGACCGTTTGTCTCTGTCGTGTTATGTCAGTCTTTGTTTTGCCAACTCAGTCCCCACCATCCTCGCTCTCATGCTCCCTGTGGCGTTTGTTCCTCAACCTTTCCTATATCCTTAGTGTACCACCTCTTTTGCACCGCACAGTGGCCCTCCAAAGTTCCCGGAATAAGTGTACCCACCTTCAACATCTGCAGCTCCTTGAGTCCCTTCTGCATCAGTTCCTGCACCCTCCTCTCCTCCGTCTCGGCCCTGTGTTCGTGGAAGCTATCGCGCGTTCTCCGTTTTGCGTATTCGCGGAAATTGTAGGCGGCGAATTGGTTGCTCTGGCGCAATAAGGACCGGTACTATTCACGTTTTCAGCATCCATATACAGCGGTACATTACGTGCATGCCTAGGGTACCGTGGGAGATGTGCGCATAGTCCTCGAGGTTCGATACCATGTGCGCATGGCGGGGTGGCGGAAATTCGAGAAGAAACTGGGCCGACTTACCAAAGAGCGCACTTGGTAGGGCATGTCGCCCTTGGCGACTTGTGTTAATGACATGTTGTGAGGGTGTGAGGATGTGTGTGTGTGTGTGTGTGTATGTGGTGTCGGAGAGACCTTGTCTGGTGTATGCGCGGACGACTTTCTTGCATGGGTCGAGTCGGAGAAGCTTCAAAGTCCGAGCTTCTCGAAAATGATCCCCGACGCTTTTTGAGCAACCATCAGTCCTCACCCGAAGCAAACACGCAATACTTCGCAACAAAAGCTGAGCGTTTGTTCTCGTGATTATTTAGGTATTGTACAGGTCATCTGCCATGGTTCTAGCTAACTACAAGCCTGCTTATACATGAAAGATGTCTTTCGGTACAATGCTTGCTCATTCCCCAGCAGCCCTTTCAAGAGGGCGTAAAGACATGACGCTTCCCCAATTCCCATACGCACCTTCTTAGAAAGTGCAGAGACTAAGCTGCTCCATCCAAACGCCTCCCATGCAAGCGACAGTATCGATATAAAAAAAAAGAGGAAAAAAAACAGACTTACTCATTGAGGTTCTGAGAGAAACGCCCTCGCTTCTGAACTTGAATTGACCATCGCAAACAAGAAGCTGCAATACCCTGTAAGCAAATGGGAGACTGTTGAACCCACGTACCGTTCGTTTCCGCGTTTATTGATTCCCTCCATGTCGTTCCCGAATGTTGCGGAGCTGTTCTTGGACGTTCATGTTCTGCATTTGCGACAGCCGCGCTGCATCTTTGGTGGGGTCTGGCTGTCCGTCGTAGGAAACGGCTGCTCGTTTCCTTCGTGCAGCCTCCTCCTCTGAGAGTGCTATACCACTGACGCCGTCGTAAATGTCATCGCGCTGGCTGGCAAAGCGCTTGAGGTTGCTTGCAACATCGGCAGTGTTGATGGTCGTGGAGTAGCGTTGGTCCGACTTGTCGCGCATCTCTTTCCAGCGGGGATCGAGAAGCTCGACTAGATCAAGATTAGCACATGTTCTTGGGAAGTGAAGCCAAGGAAGGAGGTAAACTTACTTCGAATGTGCTCGTCGATCTCATCAGAACGAAACTGTTGTTTGCAGTTAGGGCACATAACCATAACAACGTTGCCCTTCTTGGCAGCGGCGCGGGGGACATAGTCATTTCTGATACGCATGGATCCAGGCGCTCCCCTTGCGGCTGCCTGAGCTTGTGCAGCGCGGTCGTGCTCGGCCTGGCGCTGTTGAGCGAGCCGAGCGTCTTCCTCCTCTTGAGCCTTTTGTGCTGGTGATCGATAGTCGGCGGGTGCGGGCGGCCAAACAGGCTGCACTGCTGGGGCATATGCTGGTGGCATAGGTGGGTACATGTTGTTATGCATGTGTGGTGGCGCTTGGGAGGCATTGTAGTACGTCTCCTCATCAGGCATTGCCTCTTCAAGGCGCCTGGAAGACAGAGAGACAGCGGCCTTTTGCTCCAAGGATGCTGACTGCAGGTCATTCAGAGTGGTCGGTGGGGGTAAGTCAGCTAGATCGTCGGCCTCGTCGAATGTCACGGTTGCTATGACTGCGAAATCGTGCCAGTCGATCGAGGCATACTCCTTCTTCTCGTCTTCAGCCTGCTTCTCCTCCTTCTCCTTTTGTTGTGACACAAATTTGATGTATTCGGCGCGCTGCTTTGCGCGTTCGAGGATGTGGAAGCGGTTCTTGATGTTGTGCTGCAGCTCCTCGATGCGAGCTTCGATATCATCTTCCAGAAGCAGATACTTGTACTGCTCGACGAGGGCCCGGAAGAACTGGAAGAAGCTGTGATTAGCGCGAAGAAAGTCGAATTGAAAATTGCCCGACTCGCGGGTTCGCAGATCCTTGAGCCAGTTCTCGCCATTGCTGGCAGTCCACAAAGCCGTTACTTTGAGTATCTCGAGATCCTGAGCACTGATATTCGGCATGCGCGCTGAAAAGCGGAACTTGGGTGGTTCAGGTGGCCCCTTCGGCTTGTTATCCTGTACCGCAACTTGACTGTTGGCGGCCGCTGGTCCCTTTCCCAACTTCAACTGCTGCAGATACCAGGAGAAGTATTTGTAGTACTCGTCTTCTTGGAAGAGGAAAGTGAACTTTGTCCGTGTTTCGGCGCGAGCGCGAGTGCGCATGGCCTCCTCAAACGTGTCGCCTCGGCGATAGACGAAGTCGGCGGTTTTGGCGATGCTTTCGCGCACACCCTTGGGCGGGATGACAATGTCGGGTGGAGGCTTGACGCCGATTTCTCCATCGCCGACAGACGCGTCAGCACCGTTAGAGATTGCGGCAGCCATGATGGATGAGGTGGGGTGAGTGGATTGGTGAGGGTGGAGTGAAGACGTGGAGTCGAGATGGCATAAAAACTTGGGGCGCGATTCGGGAGTTGCCGCTAAGGTAGATCGCTGCACGTGATTCAAACTTTGGGAATCACATACATGTGTAGACCCAGGATGCCCTGTTGGCCCTGGATGGGGAGCACTTTGACGTCAGTTATACCCTTTGTAGCTACATATGTAGAGTATTCACTGAGTAGAGTATCTTAGATGAAGACAATGTATGTGCGTCGGAATCTCCAGCCAGGTAATTACTGCTCCAACCATTCATCTTACATACAGCACTAATAGTAATTATTGCACTCCTGTTGCTTCTTGGAGCGGAGCGGAGCGGAGAGCGGAGAGCGGAGAGCGGAGAGCGGATAACTTGGCAACTTGGCAACTTGGCAGAAATGTGAATCATTCGATACGTCCCGTGTGCAGGTGCCAAACTCAATTAATAATTATAGGACCACGAATCTCCAACTCCAGGCTCGATGCAAATGCCGTCATCAGAGCCCTAAACTCGTCTTTGTCGGGTTCTGCTTTTCACTCGGCCCCCCTCCTTTGCTGTGGGCTGACCTATTTTTGAAAGTCCATCTCTCTTCCCCTTGCTCTTGCGCTAAAGACTCGGGAGACCACCTTGTCCTTTCCGTTCGCGTTGCGCAGCGGTGCTTTTTGACCAGGGTGCACCATCAAAGTTAACAAGAGCCTCTGGCCCCTAACCTCCAACACTGCTTCACGCACCACCGCCTCCCCAATCGCTTGGGCCCCATCCTACCCTTCTCATTCTTTATAAAGCTCGTTGTTTGTGCGCCTGAACTCCATCCTCCTTGCACACATGTTAACTCTCTACAGCTGGCGATAGCTCCGCGGCGACGATAGCTCCAGAACGCGCCTTTCGTCGAAGCCCAGGACCTCCTCAACGAGACACCGCCGTCATGGCGACCCGGAGGGCCCCGAGCCCATATTTGGGCGAAAAAAAGGATGCGAGGCGGGCAGGCAGATCTCCATCTCGCTCGCCAGGTCCGCAGAACAGGAAGAAGCAACAACAGCAACAGCAACAGCAGGTGCAAAAACTCAAGAGCTACACTTCCGAGGGTGTGCGGGATCATGACATCTTCAATCTTCCCGGCTCAGACTGGCAATTGCTGGTGTTTTTGACTCTCGTGGCTGGCATAGTGCGTCTGTTCCGAATCTACCAACCCTCGAGCGTCGTCTTCGATGAGGTCCATTTCGGTGGCTTTGCCTCCAAGTACATAAAGGGCAGATTCTTTATGGACGTCCATCCTCCTCTCGCGAAGATGTTGATCACGCTAGCCGGGTGGCTGGCTGGTTTCGACGGCAACTTCGACTTCAAGGACATTGGGAAAGACTATACTGAGCCGGGGGTGCCATATGTTGCTATGCGCATGTTGCCCGCCGTCTGTGGAATTCTGACCATCCCTACTATGTTCCTGACTCTCAAGGCGGCGGGTTGTCGTACAACCTCTGCGGCGCTTGGAGCTGCCCTCGTCATATTCGGTATGTACCGTGCCCGCTTCACGGTTCAGCCTTGCCCATGATGCTAATACAATGCAGACAACGCTCTCGTCACTCAGTCCCGTCTGATCCTCCTTGATTCGCCCCTCGTCATCTTCACCGCTATTACCGCATTGGCCTGGACAAGCTTCACAAACCAGCACGAACAAGGCCCCACCAAGGCTTTCCAGCCATCATGGTGGTTTTGGCTGGCGGCGACTGGTGTTGGTCTTGGAGCCACGGTGAGCGTGAAATGGGTTGGACTGTTCACAATCGCTTGGGTTGGCTCCTTGACACTTTTGCAGCTGTGGGTCCTACTTGGAGACAACAAGAATGTCACTCCTCGACTCTGGTTCAAGCACTTCTTCGCCCGTATGTTCTGCCTCATCGTCATTCCCGCAACCTTCTACCTGGCTATGTTCGGAATCCACTTCATCTGCCTAGTGAACCCTGGAGATGGTGATGGTTTCATGTCTTCGGAATTTCAGGCCACACTCAACTCCAAGGGAATGCAGGATGTACCAGCCGATGTCGCATACGGTAGCCGTGTCTCTTTCCGTCACCACAACACCCAGGGCGGCTACCTGCACTCTCACGCCCACATGTACCCCACTGGCAGCAAGCAACAACAAATCACACTGTACCCCCACAAGGATGAAAACAACATTTTCCTCCTCGAGAACCAGACTCTGCCTGAGGTACCCGAAGGCGAGCCAAAGCTCGAAGGTCCCAAAGCCTGGGATACTCTCGGACCCATCTTCATCGAGGATGGTGCCGTTCTCAAGCTGTATCATATTACCACCCATCGTCGCCTCCACACTCACGATGTTAGGGCCCCTGTGACTGAAGCCGACTGGCAGAACGAAGTGTCCGCATACGGATATGAAGGGTTTGAAGGCGATGCCAATGATCTCTTCCGTGTTGAAATTGTCAAGTCCCTATCGGACGGATCCGAGGCCAAGAAACGTCTTCGGACCATTCAGACCAAGTTCAGACTTGTTCACTTGATGACAGGCTGCGTTCTCTTCTCTCACAAGGTCAAGCTCCCAGATTGGGCATACGAACAGCAGGAGGTGACATGTGCTCGTGGTGGAACTCTCCCGAACAGTGTCTGGTATATCGAAGGAAATGTCCATCCTCTCATGAAGGTAAAAACTTTATCCTTGCTTTTAATGGAGTTTGACACTGATCTTTTCCATAGGAGGATACCGAAAAGGTTAATTACCGTAATCCAGGTTTCTTTGGCAAATTTTGGGAACTCCAGAAGGTCATGTGGAAGACAAATGCCGGTCTGGTCGAATCGCACGCGTGGGACTCTCGCCCTCCTTCGTGGCCCCTTCTTATGCGCGGTATCAACTTCTGGGGTAAGGCCAATCGCCAGATTTACCTGATTGGCAATCCAGGTGAGTGATCTTCCTCCTTTTATACCCGCGACACTTGATAGGGCTCTGCTGATTTTCTAGTTATCTGGTGGAGCTCGTCTGCGCTCATTGCTCTCTACCTCGCGATCAAAGCATTCGCTGTCCTTCGATGGCAACGTGGATATCGCGACTACAATAACGTTACGTTCAAGCGTTTCGACTACGAAGTTGGAATGACCATCCTTGGATGGGCTTTCCACTACTTCCCATTCTACCTCATGGCTCGTCAGCTTTTCTTGCATCATTATCTCCCAGCTCTATACTTTGCTATTCTCGCCCTATGCCAGATGTACGACTTTGTGAGCTACCGATTCAGCGCTCTCGGCTTAAAGAAGTATCCCGCCATTGGCCAGGCGGCGGCAGTTGCATTTCTGGCCGTTGCAATCACCGTGTTCACATTATATGCTCCGCTTGCTTATGGTAATCCGTGGACCAGGGACCAATGTAACAGCGTGAAGCTATTCAGCACATGGGACTGGGACTGCAACAACTTCCTCCTTACTGTAAGTTCTCACCACCATGTATATTCTTCTGTGTATTGATCTGATTGTTTAGTACGATCAATATCTTGTCTCCGACAGTGTTGTTGCCACAACTCCCGCTGCTCCCTCTTCAATAGCCGCGGAACCCCCGGCAGCCAAACCCGCAGGACAGAAAGCCGACGAAAAAAAGCCCGAGCCCGAGCCCCCCGCTATATCCGAGAAAGCCGAGGTCACGCCCCCAAAAGATTTGCCCGTCGTTTCCAAGGAGGAGCGCGTCGAGTACCGCGACGAGAACGGCCGTATCCTCGACGAAGAAGAGGTCAAAGCACTCGCCGGAAAAGTAAGCTTCAAAACCCGGTATGAAACGCGCACTCGCGTGGTTGATGCCCAGGGTAATGAAGTGCACGAGGCGCTTGTTGAGGCCAAGGAAGAGGAAGCTGAAGCTGCAGGTGTGGCGCCGCCTCATCCGGATGTTGAGGGTAGGAACCCAGAGACCAAGGAGAAAGGAGAACCCGAGCCCCAGGCTAGCGAGGCTCCTCCCACCGTTGAAGTAGTTGAGGATCTGAAGAAGGAAAAGTCTGTCGACAGTCAGGCTAAGGAGCCTAAGCCGGCGAGCGAGCAGAAGGCGGCGACGGGAGCTTGAGATTGGGGCGCTTTTTGGTGGTAAATGGTTGGTGGATATGTAGGGCATACTAGATGGGGCTGCACTGGATGGTTCGGACCAAATGATGTGACACAACAAAACACTGGTTTCTTTCTTCTACAAAATCATAAGTGTATTCTAACATAATAGTTTGTTCGTTTCTTTTGTACCGTAGGGAAGCAGATGATTGTTTGCGAGCGTTTTGGTGATAGTGTAGGGAGTTGAAAGGGAAGGGGGCGGGTAAGGTGTTTGGAATGTATATCTTTACTCGACATAACACAACTTGGGGACTAGAGTGAATGAACAGCAAGGATCGATCGTATGCAAAGGCTCTGCTGGTAGTCACAGGAGGGTTTAAGTAGTGTTGAACTATACACCTTTTGCTCTCCCGCCCGGTTATCTTATTAGGAGATGGATGGTAAGATTCAGTTTACCATCCCGAAAAGATCATGTGAGCAACCACTCACTGCTAGACACCAAATTGCTGTATCCCCTTGCAACGCCCCGTCTTTCATCCAGCTATGGGGCTTACAGTCGTCTTCTCCAGCAGATCTGCCAGTTCTGTCACGTCGTCCACCTTGTCCAGGTTCAGGACCACGTCTTCGATTCTCGCGCGCCTCTCGTCGTCTATGACGCCCTTTGTCATGGCCCTCCATTTCTCCACTATATCCTTGTTCTCCACGCCCTTGGTCACCGTCTTCGGCCCGTCCAGCTCTTTCACGAGCTTTTCTCCGTCGTCAAACTCCACTGTCACCCTCGCCTTGTATGTCCCGTCGTAGGCCTCGTCCCTCTTGCATTCGATCTTGCCCTGCACGGCCCAGACGTCGTCTCGTTCTAGGTTCGACGCACTGAATTGCTCGGGTAGGACTTGTCCGTCGACGAGTTGCGTGGCAGCGCAGTACGTGGTGCTCATCTGGGCGCCCGTGACTGTCAACGGTCTCCTCGCCTGCCAGCCCCCGTGGTGGAAATTGGCCTCCCCAACATGCACCTGCACTTTGGCGATGCGCTTCGGGTGCTTCATTCTGTGTGGATGCTCGTCCTGGAGTGCTTGCACGCATTCGATGACGCAGTGTATGCCCGCCATGCACGCATGCTGCTTGACCCTAATCCCCTGCATCTGCCACGTTTCCCCCAGCCCCTTGGACACCTCGTCCGCCTGGTACGGCGGCGACTTGCCCGACCCGAGCGAGAAGCAGGACAAGTACCCGCCGTACTCGCGCTCCAGCACGCGCTTGATACCCACGTACCCGCCCTCGGCCAGCAGAGCAGCGAACAAGCCGTTCCGCGCTGCGAACCCGTGCTGCATCCGCTTGACCTCGCTTTCAAACTGCGCCGACATGAGCCCGCCGGCTTGCGTGCACGCTATGCCCAGCGCGTCTTCCATGGTCGCTGCCGGTAGGGAGAGCAGCTTGCATACTGAAGCTGCGGCCGTGGGTGGGCCGAAGACGGCGCCAGAGTGCCACCCCATGCTGAGCATGTGGGCGCCGTTCAGGGCGCGGCCGATGCGCGGGCCGGTTTCGTAGCCGGCTATCGTGGCGACGATGAGGGCGTTGCCGGTGATTGGGACGGCGGAGGAGGTGCCTTGGTGCTGGTGCTGGTGCTGGCGCTGGCGCTGGTGTTTGATAGCGGAGAACAGGGCGGGCAAGAGAATAGCGTTGGAGTGCAAGGGCGCGACATCGTGCCAGTCGTCGAGCTCGAAGCCTTGGAGGAAAGTGCTGTTGAGCAGCGCTGCTGGCAATGGCGGTATGCTCTGTTTTGTTCGATTTGCGTGAGCCCAAACTCTGTGACAGCAATGTTGTTGCCTTTTCTTTTTCTCTCGGTACGAGGGAGAGAGACATGGACGATGCGTCGTTTGCCATTCACTTTACCTTTTCCCAGCCCCAGACTGCACATTCGCCTTCTCCCTCCATGTCGAGCACCGCGTTGGCTGCCGTCTCGGACCAGGGTAGATGCGCGCCGATGAGGCCGCATGCTAAGCCGTCGAGGATGAGATGTTTGGCTCGCGTCTGCATGTCCTCTGGGATGTCGGCGAGAATGAGGGATTCAATCCAGGTGCACAGTCGTCCTGTTGGCCCGTCTGGATCCGTGGGAGATGTGCGTGGAGATGCCATGTTAAAGAGTTACAAAGGTGTGTGCGTGCGTGGTGTTGGTTGAGAAAGATGTGAAGACAAAAGGACGTCGTGTGAAAGCGAGTCTGACTGTGGATAGGTAGTTCGATATTCCTGGTCTTGATACCTCTCTCTGCAGCTTTATATAGTACTGTGATCTATGGGTCAATTAGGGCATTTGCTCCCAAACCAAGACATGGGTTTGCAAACGACGTCGACATCGTTGGGAGCGGTGATAGACGCCGATATTGACAGCTATGTTGGCCGAAAGGTCGCTCGGCAGAAGACTTGCGAGAATACTGTACAAAGTACAACCATCGGACGAGGACTGAGCTGAGGAGTAAGCCAGACTAGCCATGCGTAGTCATCGGCCGGCGTTAGTTCGGCGTTTAGGTCCAACTTGCCTCGCCGATGACTGGCCGAGACTACCTACACGGAAGACCGGGGAAGCGGGGGAAATGCGGAGAGAGCTATGTACTCTGTACAATATCATCATACAAGTTTCAACTCCGACAGAAGTCGACCACTTTACTAGCTCGCTTCCCCACCAGCCCATCGACATAGCCGAGGAAGACATCTACATCCAACATATCCACCCTCCCTAGGCTTGGGTTCGAGCTCTCCAATACCTGCCCGCCCCATAAGATCCTCAAGTACCTCTTCTTCTTCTTCTTCTTCTTCTTCTTCTCGCCGTCTCCCTTCTTGGAATAAATCTCAAACACAACTTCGGATCCCATACCCACCCAGACCATGTGCTCGACCTGGAGGATGCTCAGAAGCCGCGAGACGGAGCCATCGTGAGCGACATTGTGTCTGTAGATGACTGGATTGCTGCCGTCTGAGATTCGGTCGCGGATATTCTGCGCCAGTTCCGAGACGAAGACGCCATAGGAGCCAATGGACGCCTTGAGGGATTGGGGAGAGTCGCGGTAGATGAACGAGTATTCGTATTGGCCGAGTCGATAGACCTTGTTTGCTTGTTCTTGGGAGACACATTTCGTCGTCGTCGTCGTCGTCGTCGTCGTCGTATCGTTGATGTTGCACGGTAGAGGTTTGGCGTGGCATTGACGAGCGGACAGATTGTCGTAGTAATGATCAAAGGACTTGTGCCAGTCGGTCGAGTCGCTCGCCACGCCTGATATCGCATCGAGAGTGCTGAATAAAGGTTTTGCGGCTGTGAGATGTGCCGTCCAGTTTGACGCGGTACTGCCCACGCCATATGAGCTAGACAGTGTTGAGGCGGCTGGGCACGAGTACGCTGGTTCGAGTGAGTCGATGGAGGATGGCTGGATACGAAGTGGCGTTGTCGCAGAGGGTTTATACATTCCCTCAATGAGCATCCCGGCGACCTGACTCGTGATGACGTTGTTCGTGACTCTATACGTGACTTGGTCGCCCATTTCGTCTGGAAGGAATCGGAGCAGGTCGTGGTATACGTTGTAAAGATCTTTCCCATGTTGCCACGAATCGTCCAAGCCTTCTTTCGTGATCTGCGGGAACTGGCAGGTGCCGTTGAATCCAGTGGGCGCAAAGGGATTGCTGTCGGTGGTGTACACGCTCCAGTATGTTGTCGCCGAGCTGTTACTTGCTGCATCTAGAGGGCGCCCGTAGTAGAACAGGCCCTCATCCGAGCAGTTCCACGAGGACAACTCCTTTGGGAACGTATTACTCGCATATGGTGTCCGCTTGTGATGTCTATGAATCTAGATATCGCGGTCAAGAAACGACATCGTGCTGAAGGAAGGGACATGTATGCTTACAACTTCCACATACTCCAATCGATACTCCTCATCAGCGACCGGATACTCTTCCGGTCTGACATGCGGCATATTACACCAATTATACGCTCCATACTTTACGCCATCCGGCAACACGGAGCCATTAAACACGAACCCATGCGTCCCCGTCCCATTCACAACCATGTCCAAATCATTAATCCAGCTCTTCTTTGGAGCATGCCAGTCCAAATCAATCGTTAAATTCTGCGCCAAAACCGGGGCCAGAAGACTGTAGAGCGAAAGCACCTTCTTGGACATTTCCGTGTCACGAAACGGTTGAAGAAGGGTGAAGAAGGTGGCGGCGAGGACAATTACGTAGAGAACAACGAGGCGGGTGGACATGATGCATCTCTTGTAGACGAGCGGCTGCTCGGACTGAGGCTCATTCCGGATACCAATGGGCTAGAGGGAGTGTCTGTTAGTGAGGGTTGAGATGCGTGAATGAATGGTGTTGTGATGGCAACGTGCCCGCCCACGCGTTTGGAGGGCGCATGACCATTGGTCGGGCAACTTATCGAGCAAGGCTGGGGACTTCTTGCACCTGGTTATCTCCACATCAAGAGCCCCTTACTCTGCGAGACTGATCATCATAAACTATGATGATTAATAAGAACTAACGGAATAAATAGACAATTAAGCTTCTTATACGCATGTATAGTAATATCCACAATATTAGTTGGAAGGTCCTTTTTTTATATACGGAGAACATAGTATTTATTACATTAGATCCATTGTATTCAATAAATCATGATATGCGTACATGAAATTACGTTAGGAATTAGGTGTCGCGCTTACGATGCAGCGACGGGTATCATCCAGAGTAATCAAGAAACGAGGGGAAAATTTGTACACAAGTGAGCCAACATGACAGCGCCGTGGCCTATGGACAATCTGCGCCACGTATTGAACATGTTGACAGATGAAATATTCGTTCGACGTTGAAAGGGGAGATGTTGCTATACAATGCCTGTTATCTCCTCCAAAAGCTCCTTCTGCGATCCTTCTTCCGGCCCCGCTCTTCTTCGTCCATGAGCGTCCGGCTCACCTTCCTGCCCACCTTGGCAATCGGTGGCGGGATCGCATCTAGGATCGATCGCGCTGACTTGCTTCTAGTTCTCCCGGTGGTTGGTGCTTCTTCTTCTCCATCTTTGGGTGTAAGTGACAGAGCGGACCACATGTCTATTACGACTTCCTGCCTAGGCGTTTGTAGAAGGTCAGTGAACTCCAAGGGATTCATCTTCAGAGGATTCAGGGGCTCTAGTTGTGCTGAAGGAACGGGAGATTCGGCTGAGAAGCAGTTGGGCGCGAGACTGGACCTTTGTCGAATAGCGAGAGTCTCGGACAAACATGACGCGGGCATTGGGGAGGGTGAGGGTATAGGTGTCGACAAAGCGAAGCCAATACCAATATCAGCTTCATCGGCATCGGCATCAGCATCGGTGGATTCAGAGGAACCCGATAGATGTGTGAGATCTGCGCTCTCGTCGTGAAAGCTGAAGTGGAACTCGCCACACGGGTTTGGTGTCGTAGGTGTAGCAGAGCTGGAGGAATTCCTAGAGTTACTTGTTGGTGTGCCCTCGATGGAAACAAAACCACCTAGGAGTCCACTGTTTTCCACAGAGTTGTCCTTACGGATATAGATTTCTCCAGCATTACTAGATTTGGATGACGCAGAGGCATTGTCGCTCCAGAATGGACTGTCTAGCGAGACTGCACTGCCTGAGGAGCTTGAAGGGTTTTCTTGGTCGGTAGGAGTAACAATATGATCGACCGAGACAGCAGCTTGTTCATGTTCATTAGCGAGATTGCAGCGAAGCCTCAAGTTCGATGAGTGTCTGAAACCTGAATCGGATTCGGGTGTTAGTGGTCGCAACCAGGATGTCTCGGCGCTGCAGCCTTCTGGAAGCAAGGATCTTGATGAACGGTTTGATACGATGATAGAGCCTGACCGCGACACGGTTGAAGGTGATGCATCAGCAATGGTGTCATTCAACCCGGTGCCAAGTCCATATACCAGCATGTCAGAGTGAGCTTGAGCAGGCACCTTCAATCCTACACCGCTCCTTCGCGAGCCCTTCGAGGAGAATGATAGTCGCCTAAAAGAACGGACCGAGGTGCTGCTTGCTGACGTTAAAATTCGTAATGGTGCTGGGATCTCCACTGACACCGGTCTGCTGGTCATTGGTGTGACGTCCTGGTTTGTATGGGTGAAATAATCGTTGGTTTGACAGTCGGGTTGAATTGCCAAGGGGGTTCCGTGCATTGGACTGGAGAAGCCACTGCCTGGTTCCGAAAGGTAGGTGTTGATGGCATCCGGAACACTGACAGATTGCACAGCCGGAGCCGTTAAGGCTTTAGTTCCAATCTGCCATGGCGACTTTTCCGTTACGAGGCAGCATAAGGGGTACGTAGGTTCTTCGGCGTCTCGAACCTCTTTCGGAGCTCGAATGGCTGAAATCAAGTATTGCAATGTGCCGTAAATCAAAAGCCAACGGACCTTGCGTGCGTCGGCTATTGTCACCTTCTCATCGCGCTGACTGAGAGCGCATTGCCGTTCGAACAGCATATAAGATTTTACGAGCGGAGAGCTAGTAACTGAGGTGTCCCGCGAGTTTGTTGCTGCTGTGAGCGCTGCACGCGCTGTCACGTACTGGTCCATTTTCGCTTGCTTGGAACTTAGCGTGAGAGTCCCGAGAGGGTTCTGTGACTGTGCCCTCTTCTTCAGGGGCACATACTCCGGTAGGAGCGGAAGAGGATGCGGCAGGGCAGCGAACCTGTTCCGTTTGTCGAAAGTTTGAACATTCTGTAATACACATATGCCTCCACTTGCTGGTTTCTGCGATGTGAGATCGTCAGTCGAATCGAGGTCGACGAGATAGTCGTATGTGTTTTTGAAGTCGAAATACATGGACTTGTAGAGTGCTTTCGAGAAGGAAGCATCCTCTGGTGGTGGCCAGTAGCCAAACTTCTCCACGTAGAAGCCGCGCAGAAATGAGCGAAATCGATCGAGGTGCATTCTAGCGCCGTCCGATAAGCCCAGGTGGACGGGAGACAGCTCGTCCTCCAGGAAGCTGCTGACGGCTATCATGACGCGATCGAGCTGGATGTCCATATCGAGATATGATCGTGTGATCAAGGCCTTGGTCAAAGGTGAAATAGGCTAGAAAAATGTCAGTGTATAATGACGATGCAATTCGGTGTATACACGTACTCGAAATTCTGGACTCAAGGCCAAAATCTCGTTCATGCCTACACAGTGAGAAAAGGCGTCGATCCAGATTTCTCGCAATTTGTAATGCTCGGCATAGTACAGCATAGCTAGCGCGTAATCGGGACAATCGACAAAGTCTCGATAACCTTGGCCCTCGGCGTAATCCAGGAAATCTTGATGGTTGTTGATCCGACCTGAGCGGAAAAGGTGCATTCTCTCCTGCAGCTCCACTAATGACTGTCCCATCTGCTTCCCTACTAGCGATTTGTCAAACAGAAAAGCGAAGAAGTTGCGTGTCGTTATGTGCCAGTTGAAAGAACGCTCTCGAGAAGCATCTTCGGGTGCAGGGATGTATAGCTCAACCACGTTTGCGCAGGAAACCGGAGCACTAGATATGCTGGATGTTGGCCTTGAGCTATGGCTGTTTGAAGCTGGAGATGTCATCTGTGCAAAGCAGAGACTGAACATTGATCCGCAGTTGTTCTCTTGGAGATGCTTGAAGGGAACGCAGAAAGATGGACCTCGCTGCGACTGCCCGCGGGCATAGAGGTGGACTAGACAATCACCATCTTCGAACCATAACTCCGAGTCCTATAGATTCAACGTTACGACGAAAGCTTTCAGATTTTGGTATGCAAAAGCTCACCTTTCTCAGACCATCCCAATCGCCCACTGTACGCGTCAGGCCCTCCCACCTCTTGACTCTCGCCGCAGGCATTGCGTTTCTCCGAGGAACACAACAGCTAATGGATCTCGTCTTGGTGCTTCCACTTCTCGAGGCCCTATTTGACGCGTATTTTTGTGTCGAAAAATGGTTTGTGTCGTTTCTCAAAAGGTCTGGAGGTGCAGCTGGCGTGGGTAGGCTCATGCGTCTCGGGGAGGAATCGTCTTGTGAGACCGTAAGAGTCTCATCCGACGGTCTACCTCGGGCTGACTTGGAACATATACTTGGATTGCGACTAGGTCCATCGAAACAGGCAGACCGAGACATTGAAAAGGACGTGATGCGGGTGTAAGCAGCTGGCAGGCCTTGCCGTCGAGATTGGACCAGCGGCGCACTGTCCGATTAGCGTGCAAGGGGGGTCTTTAAATAGGCACTTGAAAATAATAAGACAGTGGAGGCAAGATGTAATGTGTAAATGACGCGGAAGGCGAAATGCTGTGATCACTCTGCGTTACGTATCCCTCGGGGTCAGATTTCGTATAGGAGGATCAGAGGTCGTGTCCAACATGCGGGCAAGCGCGGATTGTATATGTATGTATGTATCCGGGTATAGACTGTGACCTCAGGACCTCAGTTTCCTGACAAAATTCACATTCACATCCGCACTCCGGGCCGTGCTGGCGTGTTTTAATGGCTTGCGTAGCTGCAGCTTAGAGGACTAGCTGGAGCATGCAAGTGGACTAGAATTGGGGTTATGATCGTCAAGCGCCATTGAGGCAAGACGGATGGGGCCAAGCGCGAGCCGCCCAGGACGCCCTGGACAAGGAGGGAGAGAGAGGGCGGATGTTCGTGGCTTGCTTGAGGTTGTCAGAGGCCAGCTGGGAACGATGATCCGGGTCGTGGGGAAGCGCTGCAGGTTCCATCGTTCGGCGTCGTTGCCGTCGTCGTTATTCTCATACAGTGGTCGCTTTCGATGGGAGTGAAGACACGGACGATGGATGTGAAGGCTGAAAGAGGGGTTGCTGTTACGGTTGAATGGTTCAAGGTTCGGTGGTTGGTAGTCTGTGACTCTGTGGTGGTTCTGCCATGGTCTGCGGTGATCTGGGGCTGAACCTGGACCGTGCCATATCCCTAAATGGGTGAATCAAAAGCTTCTTTTCCTTTTACCCCTTGTAAAATCTAAATAAGGCCCTAGGTCGATCCTCAAGCGAAGAGCCGAGGAAGTACTGACAGTATCGGCGAGTCGACTTCATATCTTTGTTTGAGTTTGAGTTTGAGTTGTTTGCCTCGCTCACATCATCATCATTTCAAGATTACTTCCATCTATTACCCCTTGAATAGCCAAGCCTTTCGTCCCATGTTGCCATAGACCATCTACTTACTGACCTTGGAGTACAGTACCTTTGTAGGTAATTAGTGCATTGCGTAGATACTAGACGACATGGACATGGACATGGACATCGACGTGTAAGCACAGCATTCGTCGTGAAACCTACAGCCAATAACAGACGGACGCCACCTCCCCTGCCAAAAAAACCCCCGCAGACAGTTACGGCTCTCCCACGGAACAACAGCCTCACTTGCGTCATCACACCCACGGTCAACTAACTGCAACTACAGCTTCATATTTGTCTTTGTCGTACCACCCCTGTACATATAGATACGTACCTATATTCCTCCGAATGAGCGTTTGACTCCCCACGATACGTACCCACGGTTCCTACGGTAGCTAGTCGTGGTGGCACTCTTCTGTCCGACGAAATCTCTTTACATCTCCGACATGTCACCTCACACCACGGGCAGCCTTACTTCTTTATTACATACATGACCGCCGTTGGACTTGGAGTGTGAGTTGTATGCAGTACCTGCGATACTTATCACCAACTCCGCCGTCCCAACCAAGTGATATGTCGGCCGCCAGTTTCAGGCCCGTTTCAGGCATGTATGTATATTTCCCCACAAACTCCCAAGCGCGACGGAGTGAGTACGGGTAGTAATTATCATCTTTTGTAATCCAACTAATAAGTCTACACGTCTTTGACAGAAGCCATTCAAAACACCCTTCGACGCGCCAGAGCAAGTTGCAATCTGATCCCTGCTCATCGACATCGTACTGGTTGATCCTCAACCAACCAACCAACCAACCACCAAACTGTTCCAAGCCAAGCTCCCGCAGACACATGCATCAGGTACCTACAGCTCTCTACTACCGCCACATCGAATAGTAGTGGTCATCGCTCGCGCAAAATATCGTCCTATGAGTTCGGAGCCCCGGAGCCCCGGAGGGCGCGGCCGATACTCTGGATAGCACGCGTCGCGAGATAGATATACATACCAACCACTCCCGTCATGGTACGTACCAAGTGGGTCAAGTTTGGTTGGACGAGCCATTTTGATGTTTTGTACAAAGGAAGTGTGCCAAGGCAGTGCAGCACCCTGTTGTGTACAGTACATACATAGATGGCGCATGCATCCTGGGTTCCCTAAAAAAAAAGAATAAGCTGTAGCTGTCTTTTGCCTACTCCATGGTACGTACCTACAGTACTCCTGGTGTGTGTACCGTGGGACGCTACGTTACAGATTGAAGGTGTGGGGTCGGACCTATGTACGAGACACGGCACTTGTGCATGGCCTTTGCAAAAGTCCAGTACCTTGTACAAGTAGGTGATTCCGCTCATACGATTCCTAATCTATGTCATTGTCCGGTTTCACAACTTACTTATCACTTTCCCCCCAATCGGAAAAGGAGGAAGGGAAGGAAGGCGGGGAAGATGGGGGGGAAGCCTAGATCTCTCCTGGTTGAAGACGGGCAGACGGCGAATTGCCAGCTCCGTGAGTACTCTCTCAACGCCGGTCACGATGTACAAGTATACCTGGTATCCCAAAGGGGTGCGACCTATTACCCCTACCTACAGTATATGATCAAGAATAAGGCCACGTGACAGCATTTCCATATAGGAGGCAGATGTCATATAGAGTTGTGCATTCCAAAAACCAAAAGGCATGCGAATATCCTGGGACATCCCTACAGAGATCACCCTCTCGGGTCCCTCGTTGGAGCACTCAGAACGTGGAAACCACCTCCGCCCTGCTATTGACAATTCCAGCATTGCGCTTGTCGGTATCGCTTCCACACTGTGCGATCTTATTAAAGTACCACAGATGTGCCGAAATATCGGGAGATACCCAACCACCGTTGCCATCGAAGATCATGTCACCCCACCAGTTCTGAAAGCCCGTATACACGTGGATGTCCGAGGCCTTGACTTGCTCGTTATTCGGCTTGTTGATATAGTACTCTGGGCTGACGTGTGCGTAGTCGAACCAGACCGGGGGCAGTTGAGGCACTGCGTCGTTCCAGTGAGTGACGCGGTAATTGCCGCCAGGTTGGTTGGATATGTATTGTGACACCTCTAGGCTCCCGATTCGAGGTGCGCCAAAACTGTACATGGCAACATTGAGGCCGACATTTCGAAGACTCGTGGCAGCAACGGCGGATAGTGCACCTCCGAGGGAGTGGCCTGTGGTGACTATTTTGTAATCGGAATGCTCTTGTACAGCTTTCTTCACTGCAGCCGTAACCACAGTGCGAGACTTGAGCCAGGAATTCCAGAATCCTTCGTGAATCGTGCAGTTTTTACAAAGATCGGTAGGGATGGCCTCAATATCGAGATCGGTTGCCCAGTCCTCCTGCGAGTGGCTGTCTTGCATTAGTGACATCCGCCTTGAGCCAGGAGGGTCTGTCTACCTTCCCCTGAATGAGACAATGATCAACTTGTTCGTATCATCGACGGCGACGTAGCCACTAGCTTCCGATTTGGGATCGTTTTTGGCACTGTCGAGGGTTAGCAATTCAAGGATGAAAGTAATTGCTCACGTGACTGGAATGGATAGCTTACAATTCGAACTCCACAACAGTCGTTGTCGTAGCGGCCTGAACCAGCGGGCAATTCCCCGAAACGCAGCTAAGTTTATCGCCTGCAGAGTCGTGGTTGTTGGCGCAGTACGAGGCTGCCGCATACTGCTCCATGAGGTTGAGCGTAGCCAACAGATTCGCGTCGATAGCTACGAGTTGTCAGCACAACGTATCACTTATCTGGACAAGAGGGTCTGTATACATTTGTTCCCACTCAATGGCGCAGCAATGCTGCGATCCGCGACCACCAGTGCGAGCAGAACGAGGGACGAAAGAAAGACCATCTTGAGAAACGAAGGGATGGAAGTTCGTAAAAGAGTGACAATTGGGATCGTGGCCGTGAACAAAAACAAAAACAAAACAGGTGACCCTGAAGGCCCAAGTATCTTTTCGTCGTGGGACGAGAGGAGCACCGCAAATGCAATCCGAGTTGGAAAAAGCACGCCCGAGAAAGGGAAAGCGTAGTAAATAAAAAGAGTTCAATACGCAAGCCACCCCGCTCCTGACAACGTATGCAAAGGGGACCATGGGCCAAATCGTGCCTCAAAGGTACCTTGTTGGGCTTTGCTCGATATCACACCAAATGTCAATATATGAGATGCCATTGGATGGCAGGCAAGGTGACGGGCGTCGGATCCGGCGGCTCGAGCGAACGTGGGGTAAGAAGTGCCATGTCGCATGCTTGAAGGCCGAATCCGTATGACGAGGTCATTTCAATCCGTCTTGATGGATGGATCTAGAAGAAGAAGTGCCCATGGGTGCAATTCGTGATGTGATGTTGGACGGGTGGTTTCTTGAGTGGTAGGTAGGTAGTGGCTTTGAGGTGGCTCAGACTATGCCCAAACCGGAGTAAGTGCCGCTAAACTTAGTTTCCATTAGCGCGCATCCCCCCCCCGCCCCCCCATCATCACATCCTTTTTGGCGTCCGTCTCCAGAGAGCGTAATGTTCAAACTGTTCCTTTTCAGCACTATTAATTAATTACGCCTTGTCCCAATTCGGACGTGACGAAATACGGATAGATGTATCAATCAGACAACCCGACAACAACTACCATGACATCGACCGAGTCGCAATCCGCGCCAGTCGCCCTTCCTCGAGTGGCCATTACCTTCTGCACACAGTGTCGATGGATGCTACGAGCTGCATACGTACGTACACCCCCCCGTCATGTCTCCGTGGTCAGAGTGTACTCAGAGAATGTCGCAGTTTGCGCAAGAATTGCTCTCGACGTTCGGCAACAAGATTGGCGAGATCGCATTGATCCCTGCTACCGGGGGACTGTTTACGGTTGAATTGGTAAGTCCTTCTTCATCTGCGGAATCATTAGTGAGGTTTTTTTTTAATTTATTTATTTATTTATTTATTTATTTATTTATTTATTTATTTATTTATTTATTTATTTATTTATTTATTTATTTATTTGGCTGATCGAAACAAGACATACGCGCCCTCGGAGTCAAGACAGGATTCGGGGCAACATGTAGAGATGAAGAAAGTGCTCTTGTGGGATAGGAAAGCCGAAGGCGGCTTCCCAGGTACGTATCCACACAGACGTTCCTCTTCTAGGTCCGCCGTGATATTTACCCGTAAACGCAGAAACCAAAGTTCTGAAGCAGCTGGTACGTGATCACATCGACCCTAGCAAGGACCTCGGTCACTCGGATAAAAATGGGAAGAAGAAGAAGGAAGAGAGTGCTAGCCAAGAGGAGGTGATTTCACAGGCACCGAGTCAGACTCGGGATGGGCAAGTGTTAGACGTGAAGAGAAATCCCGACGGCACCGTTTGTGAAGATTGCAAGTAATATTGCCATCTATGTACTGCCTGGTCGGAAGCGACGGATCGGTACGATGAACCTCGATCATGTTTGATAGAGACGGTGCCCGAACGATGTGAGATGCAAAACATTCAACATCTCAATCCTCTACGTAGAAAATCTCATAAGATTGGCATACGAACCAGACGCCGAAATGAGTCTATCCCTACCAAAAATCTTGAAACAGTGATACAACTGGGTATCTCAACGCCGCCCCTTTGTCCGAAATCAGCCAACTTTCCCAAACACCTCATCTCCACGCTCTCACTTCTTTCCCCTACCTTTGACGATGTCGTCAAGGCGGTGGGTGAGACGAAGATCGACACGATGGACATATCTCCGTAGCTCGACGAACTGATCCCGGACCGTATCCAGTTGCTTCATCTCGCGCTGGATCTTCTCTAGCTGCTTATTGACGTCTTGACGGACGTCCTGAATACCCTGCGCTAATTTCTCGTTCAAATTCCCTGTCTGCCGTCCGATGTCGAAGCCACCAATGGCGTTGGGAGGTCCCAGAGCATCCCAAATGTTGTCGATGCGTTGGCCGGTGGTGTCATAGGTCTCTTCCAAGTACTTTAGCCGCGCAGAGGTCACGAGATTGTCCAGCTTGTTGGCCTCCGAAACGGCGCTGATCGTGTCGTTGAGAGTCGACTGGAGTGCAGTAATTTCAGCCACTCCGTAGCCTTTTGCGAGTTCAGTGCCTTGCACGTCCACGAATGGGAAGAATTTGCTCGAAGATAGTTGGTTGTAGAGACCGAATGACGCAATACCAAGACTCAGCAGTGAAATACACAGCAAAGCCCATTCTTTCCAAGAACCACGTTTGTTTTGCTTCTCTATAGCTGAGTCAAGAATTTCTTCCATAGCGGAGTAGATGATTTTTCGAAGCAAGTCCATAGCAGAGTAAACAGACTCTGTAGCGTCCGTCGAGTTTTCCATGAAATTCGAAAGTTCGCTGGTGATCTCCATTTTTGCAGCGTCCTTTTCCGAACCAGATAGCTTGGAATCATCGATTTCCGCCAGGCAGTTAGCAGACTTGCTGCTCATTGTCTGTAAAGCAAAGACGGTGACCTTGCTCGTAGTCGTGGAGAAGTTCAGGGCACGATCGAGATAGGAAGACGCATGTTTACGTGGCATGTTGATCTGAGCAGATATGTTAGTGACGAGAGATAATGATCAGGCTTATCGGTATAGCATACCTTTTGAAGCTTGCCCTCTCTGGTCTTCAGATGGTCCACAGCTTTGTCGAGCTCCCGCGAAGAGTGACTAATTTCTGAGTATCCATCATACTTGGGCCATTGATACAATGGCATGTTGAGACTCCTGTTGGCCACGATGTACTCGTGAAAAGCAGCCATCTGTCTATTCACTTCGTACATACCTATAAGCACTCTATCAATCTCCACACAAAGACCCAATTCCTACGGCAAATCTAATTAGCACATTTCGAGTAAATTACTGGTGTGATAACAGCGCAACTCACATTTATTGTCACATCGTCTACCATGCTGTTGAGTGCTGCGTCCCCATCCTGTTCGGGCTCGGTATAGCAATTGATCGGTTCTTTCGATACTGGTCGTTCGACCTTACTCTCACGCTGTTGGGGAGTATAAACTCTAACTGATTGAGCTGTTCGAGTGCCCAGAATGCGCACGTCGGGCGGAAATACATCATATTCGTGAGTCCTCCTGCGGAGAGCACCCCCTCGGGCCCTATCAAGTCCGCGCCAAGCTTCAAGCCGCTCATCTTCATCTTCATCTTCATCTTCATCGGCCAAGAAATCAGACCCATCCTCACAGCTCTCGTGCGGAGTTGGTACAACTATCGTGTTTGCACACCCAACTGTGGCGTAAGATCCTTGTATTGAATTTTCACTCTTTGATGATCGCGGAGTAGGTTTGTGCTCGGCCCGAATGGAACCAAGACGCTGCTTGTTGAGCGACGGTGACACTTTAATATAGCGCCTCTCGATGGGGTTGTCGTCGGCCTTGATCGGTGAAATCTCATGGCTCTGGGTGTCGGATCGCTGTGTCGATTTCTTCAAAGCTTCGAGGTACGAGTGCTCATTTTCCAAGGTTTCACTCTTTGTGAAGGCACGGTCCGTCTCCTCGCTATCGGCGGCGGCGTCGTCCAAGCCAGAGAACTCGTACTTGAGGGAGTCGGCAGTCTCAATTGAATCTTCTAAGAAAAAAATAAGCAATCGAGCAGCGTAACATCAATCGCCAAGGCGCTCACCTTGGCCGTCGTCTGCCATCGTGGATAACTGTGATGTTGTTTGTTGTTGTCAGGGCAAGAGCGGTGAAAGAGTGAGTTTGGTGAAGGTAGAAAAAGCATCGACAAACAAAACTGTTAGTCGGGCTTGGCATTTCCCACGTCGTCGTCGTCGTCGTTGTGTGACGGCACCTGGGAGAAGAGAGGTTGAAGTTCCCCACCTTAATTGATGGGTATTCGCATGGCATCACGTGCAGCGTGGACGCGACGCGTCTGAGGAAGGCACGACGGTAACATCCCACCACAAGCTATCGGGCGTTTTACACTCGAAATTAACTAAGTATTGTTACCGTTGATCTCTCATATCATCCGACGTAGTCGGGAAGCCCTAACAGGCACGCATGGCAGGCTGTTCCACAGAATAGCGAGATCTCCCACTGTTTTGTGTGTAACAAGGAATGAAAAGTTTCAGGTAGACATCAAACGCAATCCACACAT
Source organism: Pleomassaria siparia CBS 279.74 (assembly GCA_010093715.1). Classification (NCBI taxonomy): domain Eukaryota; kingdom Fungi; phylum Ascomycota; class Dothideomycetes; order Pleosporales; family Pleomassariaceae; genus Pleomassaria; species Pleomassaria siparia. The sequence continues at coordinate 1,136,384 of MU005770.1, read as the reverse complement.
TGAAGTGATTTGTCTCTTTGTCTGCAAAGTAGGCGGAAGCTGCAAAATCAAATGCAAGAGTGCTGGGAGGTCAACAACATTGCCAAAGATGGTTCAAAGTGCCTCATGATGGCCATAATCGGCGTGACATATTTATATGCCGTTTTTCGCAGCGGGCTGAAGACTTTCGGATAACATTCCAATAGTGCATCTCCTTACAAGTAATGAGAATTTTGAAGGAATCCGAAATCACGTCAAGTGCACAGCATAGTCTGCTTGCAACGGAACAGGCACTGATGCCCGAAGCAAGGAAAAAAGGAATTCTTTTGAAGGAATAGCAACAGAAATTGCGCCGGAGATTCGTTATATTCAGTCGTTTTCGCATGTACCAACCTAGCTACTTGACTTTGAGTTTGCAAAAGGTATAGTGTTATAATAGACACCTTCAAAACGCCCCCTTGGACTTGTCCACTATGCAGTACCGATTTCAGTATTCACATAACCGTGCAATTGTCGTCGTTGTTAAGAAGGATAGTATCTTCACCGTCTTCCTCTTCACCGTCGTTCTCACCTGCGTTTTGTCGATGGATACGTTGCGCAAGCTGAGCTAGAAGCGCCCTCTGAGTAAGCGAAACATATCAGCCAATGTCCGCAAAAAATGTGTCAACAACCCTATCGGAGGAAGACGGCTTACTGTGATAAATGCATCATCCCTTCCACCTTTCCTGTCTACGTCGTTCTTCGCGACAATTTGATATTCCTGGTGCATGCGCTTCCGACTGCTGAGCCCCATCGGCGCAACCTTTTCATCTTCTTCTTCATCGCTGACAGATGGGTCTACGGCAGAGGTGGATGCGGATGCTGAGGCAAGTGATATTTGTCTACGGCGGTAGCCCAGGCTGGAAAGGCCAGGATCAGCTCTGTGAACACCAATTCCTCTTCGAGCATTGTGTTGGTCTAGGGTGTCGGGAGAGAAGATCTTAATCGTGTGATCGATGCCCGAGACAGCCATTGTTGGCTCGTACGGGTGCCCTAGAACATTTAAGTATGCAGAAAAGAGTTGAAAGAGAAAGGACTGACCTTGAACCACATTCACAACCTCGCCATCACCTTCGAGGATGTTCAAGAGTTGCGACGTCTTCCTGTCCCAGATGAATACATGCCCAGAATCGCTTCCGCTCACCACGTATTCGTCGTCTAGGCCGAAAAAGTTGACATCCTTGACTGTCCTCACGTTGCAGTGACCAACATATCGACGAGTATGCGGTGAGCAGGGTATGTCAGATTCGACGCGTTCCCTCGTGTAACTTCGATCAAAATCGGATCTCCATAGGACACGACCACTCCGGGTGCGTGCGAGACCATCGCTGTCCACATCCTCATCATCGTCGTCGTCGTCGTCATCGGCATCCAATGGGTCAATATCACCATCGGAGTCTTCCCCATCTTCTTCAGCCTCTTCTAAAGCTTCATCACCTGAAAGAAGTGGCGAAGCGCTGCCTCTGCGTGTACTGGACTCGGTGGCTTCGTGCAAGCTAGGTGATCCCGGCGATCGCTCAGCCAACTGCTGCTGCGCCCATACACTGTTGATAAGCGCTGCATCAAACAGATCTGCGTCGTCCTCAAGAGGGTCAATGTCCTCTTGTCTCTCCCTCAAAGCGCGCTCTTCCGCCCTTATGCTTGCATTGGATATACCTTGTCCGCCGAATGCCCGATCCACAGAGGTAAACTTGACATCTTTCGCTGCGTTCAACAGGATCCCTCTGCCAACTTTAAAGGCCCATTTTCTGATTGCCGTCTTGCGATCTTGTATATCAGGTTCCTCGGACGAACTACCAGCCTCTGGAACCACAGCACCAGTCAAGTCGGCAAAAGGAGTTTTAACATCGTGTGCAAACTCTAGTACTGCTGCCCTTTCTGAGGAATAAAGGATTCTAGTATCGTCGGTCTCGAATTTGGACACATCGACATCTACGATGGGGTCACCGCTAGCGAGCTGGAGGAGATATGGAATGAGAACATCATCGATAGCGTCGACATCTGCATCAGGCGAGATCGGAAGGCGAGGGTTACTGCTCAGACTTGAAAACCCTTCAATTAGTGCTCCTAAACCGCTATCCAACCATAGAAGAATGGCTTTCAGAAAGTCGTAACCAAACGCTTCATGTCGTGGCAGTGGTGCTGCTCTCTCATTTGGCGCAGGGCCTATTGTAGCGAGATATCGGGAAATGATAGCATTCGAGTTACCCGCACTTCGCAACTGACCACCCAGCACTCGAGCAAGTGTTCCAGCAGCTTGCACAAACCGACGAGAAGTAGCACGCATGTCACGCATCGTAATCTGCCGCGCCACGTCCAACTCGGTCGGGTCCACTGGGTATCGCCAAGCCCTCGAAATATCGTCCATCTCAGGCAGTATTGATACAGCAAAGCCGACAACAGATGTGAAATTAGCAGTGTGACCATCAGGTCCGTCTATGACAGCAGCCGGGTTTGAACTCTTGAGGTCGACCATGTCCCTTAATATTTTGATTGTCGTTTTTGCAATGCGAAAATGCTCAGTGTCTGAATGCGTTGCCACTGGACTCTCTGTAGTAGCAGTTTGTGGGGACTGGATACGAATCTCTTCGCTTTGTCCGTTGCCGTAATTTACCCTCAAGGACAACCCTTCATGTGTATCTGAGTTCGACGCTTGAGTGCTTGTTCGCTGACGGGAACTTGCCCTCTCTACGCTTTCTTGTGATAGGATAGTCGACTTTGTCCGTTTGCGTTTGCGGCCGTCTTTCACGCGATGGCTTGTGTCCCCACTTGCTACTTTTGATGGTACGATTTCTTCAGTGGCACCAGGACTCCTCATCATGTCAAAGCTGTAGATCCAGTCCCCCGACCAGCTGACGACAAGTTCGTTCGGGTTGGCATCAGAGATCTTACAAGCGGTAATGTGCCCATTATCAGTACGGGACATTCGCTTTTGGCCGTTAGGGGCGAACTTCTTCACACACTGTGTCGCTTTTCCAAGCAACTCGTCATCGTGGTCGCTCAAGGTACTGGAACTTGAGAGTTTTGCCCCCCTTTCGCTGAATTGGTCTCTCCCAAGCATTCTTCGATCATGGAGAAAACAGTGCAGATGTGCGCCGCCAAGAGCAATGTAGTGTGGCTGAGATGGAGAGCACGAAATGGTATTAAGGTCTAGGTTGTAGCGCGAATAGGAAATAAGTGGTGGTGGCACGTCGTCCGAAGCACCGGCGCTTGGGTACGTCTTCGAAGGCTGACGCACGTCCCACTGTCGCACATCGCCGTCCTCGGAGCATGTGAGAAAATAGAATGGGTTGTCTTCGGTCACAATACGTTTCACCGTATCACTATGTGATCGAAAAGCCTTGGCGTTGGTGTCGAGTTCCGTAAGACGTAGTCCTCGTTGTACGCCTGTATTATTAGAATTGTGACTCCCAGATCCCAGTCTACTCCCAGTAGATGATGCTCCCAACGCAGAATGGCCCGAGTGTTCAATATCGAATATCCGCACATCATCAGTTGCCGAGACAATTGTCCGGTCGTTGCTGTAGGGCATGAATTTCACCGAGAATATGTTTGTGCGATGTCCAGTCATTATCGACGTTGTCAGGCTGAACTGTGAGGTGGAAGACTCGGGGTGGTAGGAGTGGATGTTGATACGGTGATCGTCGGAGCCGCTCGCGAGCAGTCGGCCGGATCTCGACCAACTTGGGGACAAGGTTAGCAGCTAGACTCGATGGAGGGATTTAGATTGAGAAAAGGGAGAAATCATTACCTCAACGCGTTCACACATCCGTTGTGGCCCTCCAATTCATTGACGATATCCAGGTTCTCAACCCATTGTCGGTCCCCATAGATGCCGCGGGGGCTGGAATATCGCTTGCGATCGCCGAGCTCTCGCTGGAGCAAACGATCGTACACGGTGTACTTCATTTTGTTGTTGTAGACGTTGCCGTGGAGGTGGGAGCGGTGGGAGGCGAAGGAGGTTGAGAAGAGCTCCGATCAACGCGGTGCGGTAGTAAGGCAACCAAGCGATTCACCGCGGGCCCAAAAGGAAGCTCAATCAAACGGCAGTCTCGTTATAAGGTTCGGACTCCTGTGGAAGACGACTGCCCGCATTGCGGTGCGCTGCGGGTCACTGGTGAGGTACGGTGTGTCGCGGGGTGAGGTGCGGTGCGTGCTGTGAATGACGAACAATGCCTGCGGTGAATCCAGAGCTGTCCCAGCGTTTAGCGAGCAGCACTCAGCACGTGATTATTCTTTCACTGTCAACTCGGCAAATATTCAGCACTCTTTCATCATGACGTGTACCTGGGCCAGTGTCTCCATTTATAATATTCAGTAACTTTTACCCAAACGGCTCGCTGCCGCTCTGCAAGCCACACAGGGATTACCCGAGCACTAATATCCACAGAGGTGCTGACTAATCCAATATATAAACACGATAGCGGGGTAGAGTAATCCCACCCATAGACCACTAGCAGTCACGTAGTATAGCATATAATATTGAACTTCTATTGTCTGAAAGCCCCAAAGGTGGTCTAGGTCCATTATTATCTATTGCATTTGCTTCTGTGGAATGGCTTCGAAACAAGTCAACATCGGGGGACCGGCTCTAGACACGGACGCAACAGTAACTGCTGCCAGTGCTCAATATTTTATCTATCTAGAACATCTATTGAACCATGAAAAGAACAAGATTCAAATTGTGCATATCCACTGATGTGCTTAAGATGATCATAACCAGTGCGAGGACAATATAAGCGGTCTGACTTGATCGCCGCTCTCCGAAGGCTACGCGCGCGTCTAATCAACGCGTTATGTATTGATTAGATGTGAGATCTTGAGAAGAAGAAGAAGAAGAAGAAGAAGAAGAAGCAGAACGTGATGTGTTTGATATATAGGATTATGGTGATTCAGACTCTGACAACGACCAATCTGAAGAAGAAATGGGTGCCGGCTCTATAAGAGTGGGTAGAGTCTGCATGTCAGGATGTCCAATAAAGCAAGAAGCTATTTTCGGCGTTGGGACGAAGATGGGACGGAGAAGGTAGACAAGGAACTTGATAGTATTGACGAACTGATACATATGATGCAGATGCAGAAATCCCGAGGGTCACTTGAGAAGCCACACGTTTCAAAGTCGCATACTCGACAGACTCTTGGAAACAACAACAACAACCCTGAGATGTTACTGACAAAAAAGAGCGATGAATATGGCTATTATTTGAGATGTTGGAGTACTATGGTTTGAAAGACCTGACATTGAAAAGAGGTAGCGAAGAAGTTCGTGGGTCATTACCATTCTGTATGGATTTATGGACGGTGAACATAATGAGCGGCTATTTAAAAGGGATAATTATCAGGATTGTTTGATACTTTAACTATCCTTATGCAAGCGCTATTCTATTCTATTCCAGATGTCAGAACGCATGTAAACAAAACCCGTGGTTGGCGAGGTCAGGCGCCCACCAATTTGGCACCCATACACCCAGCCATTCTCCATTCTCCATTCTCCATTCTCTGCGTGCTGCCGCCGACGATCTCTCTCTCGCCGCCCCACTGCCATCCTGCACACTCCACACAAGCGCTGTCGGCCTCCCTTTAACTGCTGCACGTATTGCACATCTCTCTGCATCCAGCACACTTCGCCCGGGACACGCTTCCCTCGTCCGCTCTCTCGTCGCCAAAACGGCACAATCAACCGCCCCCGAGCCTCGCTCCACCACCCCGCCGTCCGCACAGCTGCGCATTGCCCGCCAGCTCACCACCGCGAGTGACATCCTCTGGGACCCCCGATACACCACCCGCCCGCTGCCAGGAGCACTCAAGCCGACGCACGCGGGGACTCTTGCTGTCGCGAACCGCACCGACTCGTCTATCAGCGTGCGTAACTTGGGCGGAGGCCAGACCATTCCAACCCTACCCATCATGGACAACCGCAGACATCCCAGCTCCTTCCAGCAGCTAGAGAAGCTCGGTGAGGGCACCTATGCCACTGTACGTATAACATGACGTTGAACAAATTCCTTGTACTGATTGTTTCAAGGTGTTCAAGGGCCGCAACCGCCAGACGGGCGAGCTCGTCGCGCTCAAGGAAATCCACCTCGACTCCGAAGAAGGCACCCCATCCACAGCCATCCGTGAGATATCCCTTATGAAGGAATTGAAGCACGAGAACATTGTGCTACTCCACGATGTCATTCATACCGAGAACAAGCTGATGCTGGTCTTTGAATTCATGGACAAGGATCTAAAGAGGTACATGGACTCGCGCGGCGATAGAGGAGCCCTGGATCCCCCCACCATCAAGTCATTCATGTACCAGCTACTCCGCGGCATCGCCTTCTGCCACGACAATCGCGTCTTGCATCGCGACCTGAAGCCCCAGAATCTGCTCATCAACAACAGGGGACAGCTAAAGCTGGCTGATTTTGGTCTCGCGCGAGCCTTTGGTATCCCTGTCAATACCTTCTCCAACGAGGTCGTCACCTTGTGGTACCGCGCTCCGGATGTCTTGCTGGGAAGCAGGACTTATAACACGAGTATCGACATCTGGTCAGCAGGCTGCATCATGGCAGAGATGTACACCGGACGTCCGCTCTTCCCTGGAACGACAAATGAGGATCAACTGCAAAAGATCTTCCGGCTGATGGGTACACCCTCAGAGCGCTCGTGGCCCGGAATCTCCCAATTCCCCGAGTACAAGGGCAACTTCCATGTTTTTGCAACTCAGGACCTCAGACTCATCTTGCCGCAAGTCGATCAGGTCGGCTTGAGCCTCCTGAACAGCATGCTGCAGCTCCGACCTGAAATGCGTATCGCCGCTTCGGCGTCCCTCAACCATCCATGGTTCAACGATCTCCCCCAGCGACAACAACATCATGCCCAAGCCGTAGCGGCGGCACATGCTCAAGCCCAGCAGGCCCAGATGGGTTATCAGGTTCCACAAGGTGCCTACTGAGTCGAGCGAATCTGCCGCAACTCTGTTGGCTTTCTTCATGGTGGCTGATGTGATGTCATAGTTCCAACGTTCAATCCGTTTGCCAAAGAATTTATTCCCTGTGCTCCTTTGGTAAGCCGTACCTTGGAACTGCTAAATCCGGTGGTCGAACCTGAGTTGCGTGATCCCCATGTCCATCCAAGTTATATGGCGATGGGGCCCGCAAGGCGTGTTCAATGGGTCGGTCCTTATCACAATTCCCGTTCATCTTTTTCAGCTGCACCAGAGTCACAGGCAGCTGCCAATATCTTTCCGCCCATCAATACAACCAATTACTATCCACCTCCATAAGTTCATGAACTACACCCAGACTCTTATGACGACTACCCACCTCCAGAAGTTCATGGATTACACCCAGACTCTTATGACGGAGTGTATGGACACTGTGTGTATCTACTGCGCCAATGTCAAACCTCTACCAGTACAACAGATATTGATATACCGACAGGAGCAGTTCAGATATCAAGGTTCCAGAAAATTGACAGCAAAAGGTGGATTGCGTATCTCACTGTTTCCATTGGCGCCCTTCTGGGTGCCTGTTTAATTTTGCGGATGCCCTTGTTTTGCGTTTAGGGGTTCGACTGCATGGCTATTGTTGGTGTGTCTCTTCGCATTAAGTGTGGCCAGACATGTCTCACGGTTCTGCGTGCGCGCTTTAGCTTGTCAAGATAAAATGTGGGAGAAGGGATACACAAACTACGAATACACGCGGGGGCGCGATGTTCCCAAAACCTAATTGATTAATCCGTACAGCGGCAGCTTACTCCTCCTCTGCCTAATGTCTGCTTGCCGCCTACTGATTCGGGTTGCATAAACGTCATCCAGACTGATTCTTGATCGACTCGATTCTTGAGGCTTATTTCTATTCTGCCTTGTACTTGCTTTCTAGCGTTGGTGTTGTCGCGAGTCGATCATTGTATCAAAGTGGCTGCATGAATTCCCTACTCTCCACCATCTAGTCCTCGCCCATCCCTTGTTATTGATTTCTCTCCACCTATCACTCCAAAGCCGCCTTGCGCCCTCGTGTGCCAACCTCACACCCTCGATACAGCGGTTGCTAAATCCGCACTAGCAAGTTCCGCTCGCCTTACATAATAAGCCCCGATATACCTGACAAACACAAACCGTGGACTCGGGCAACCAACTGACCTATCAACAGTTTATTTAGCTGCAAGTGATTAGATGAGCAATCGTGTTATACTAGACAATGCATGCGTGGCCCTGTGAGTAATCATTGGGAAGCCAGTGACGGGGGAGATGAACAGTGATAGAAAGGTGACCATGGAAAGATAAGCAGGAGGTATTACTTGCGCCACTGCCACTGCCATCGTCAATTCGTGCTTTTTAGTGATATGCCTCGGGTATATGACAGAGGAGTTCATCTTGAACTGCCAAATCCTCCCCGCTATCTACCAGCTGTACCTTCACGAACATGCCTCTTTGCTCTCCAGAAGTGGTAGCAGGGAGTGAAATGCACGGCCCTCGTTGGTACGTAACGGTAGGCTTCTACAAAGGCATTCCTGGCCTAAACTCTGGTAACACGTCGGTCAGGACTCACCACCTCTTTTTGACTTCTCGCCATGGCTTGCTCAAACACTTTTATGCAGGAGCCGTCAACAGGTATCCATGCCCCGGGTCATACCAATGTGGATCAGTGGGAAACTTGTACAAAGGTAGGGGCTGAAAGCTGATGACATTTATAAACTTGTACGGACATTCAGCGGCCAACGTGTGAGGGAACTCAGACGTCGGGATATAGATGGTCTGTGCTATAATCTCTCGATTGACTGGTGAATGTTCCGAACAAGAAAATTGAGGAAATTTGTCGACTCTTATTTTTGGTCGCTGTCGCTGTAGACGTATCTAGACGAGTACGATAGATGGTTTGTAGATGCAAGGTGCTACAAGGTATCTATCATGCAGCACTGCGTCGGAGATGTATAGATGTGACATAGATGGCGACTCTGGCCAATGTTGCGAGGGCGGAACGAGAGCGGAGATTTTGGTGCGCCACACCCAAGAGCCCGTTTCTAGACAAACAAGCGTCCCAGTGCGGCGTTGTTGATCTACAAAGGTATCATGGCCGGAGGTCCGTGGGGGGTTTGAGGTAGGAGAGGAGACACGGGTACCATTGTATAGTAGCCTGCATAAACGGCTTGCCGAGGCGGGCCCGGACACACTAGAACAGACGACGACGACGACGACGACGACGACGGCGGCAAGACAGCCGCACCATGCAGTAGGCGGCACACACAACCCTCCTCCTACATCTATCTATCTAGCTATGCGCAGAATGTGGGCAGCGTGTCTGCACTCCAACACACCAGCGCGCCACCAGCGAGGCAGCGCATGGGGCAGAGACTGTATAGGTCAACCAACGCCTCCAGTACAGGTTCCAGCTTACCCTCCGCCTTCCCCAAGTCGAAGCATAGCGAGCATGTTTGTGCAAGTGACGATAAATGTGTTTGGTTCTCTCAAGGTTGGTGATACTTTTGTCTCGTCTTGGTGCTCGATTCACTTCTTCACCCTTTCACTTCACCCTTTCACCTCACCATCTGAGCTCTCTCCTATTCCCCAACTCCACCTTCAACTTGACCATTGAAGACATTTCTTTATCCCTTGACGTCATTCACCAAGCAAAGGTTAGTATATCCGCCCTTCAGGTACGCACCGGGGCAAGTTCCTTGCCCTTCTGATACCAGACGACGTCGTGCACCAGAATCATCGTCATTTCTGTCTCTCTCTATCTCTGCCGTACTAGACGTACTAGAGTGGCCTAGCCGGATCGACTCGCCGGCGAACTGTATCGAGCTCTTCAAATTCCTCGACACTGCTAGCGAAAAGCCGCGCAAAATCTGTCTCGGGACATCTTCAACTGTCATCGAACCGCCCAATCGCACTCGCCACACCGCCAGCTCCATCCCATCTCCAGCTCAAGTGCCGGGCTCCTCATCACCTTTTACCTTGTGCGCCTGGGTAGACGCATTCACTTGCGGTCTCCCTCCACTTCCTGCAACTTTTATCAAGTGACACACTCCGCTGCCGTCTTCGTCGCCGCCCTCGACACCACACACTACGCAAAAGCCACCCACAACAGCAGCTTCCAGTGCCAATAAATATTACCGTCTGCCGCGGCGGCATGTACTTCAGCTGTACCCGCATCGACAATCCCGCCATCCCGCTATCCTGAGCTCCGGACAGAATCGCGCAGAGCAAGCAACGTACACCGGCTCGACATACAAAGGTAAACACCGCGCCTCTGCGCTCCTTTTTTGGACAAGACGACCATGCTTGCAGCTACCAAGGACCAGTTGTTTGTCTTGAAAGTGGCCGAGCGCACCATGAGCTGCCTCAGTCTGTTAGGTTCCCTTTTCATCATGGTCACCTTCATTCGCTGGCGTTACTTCCGCAAACCCATCAACCGGCTGGTCTTCTTTGCATCGTTTGGAAATGTCTGCGCAAACGTTGCTACTCTGATCTCGATCGATGCGTTACCTAAGTACCAGGGCCATTTGACGTCGCTATGCGAATTCCAGGGCGTCTTAATACAATGGTAAGCTCCGTTTACTCGTCATTCTACCTTAACTGATCTGGTTAGGTTCATGGTGGCTGACTCGCTCTGGGTATGTGACGGGGCGGGTAAAGGCCTTTTTCAGATATATATTGACAATGATATAGGTGTTTTGCATGGCTCTCAACGTGATGCTAGTCTTCTTCTACAATTACGGCGCCTCACAGCTTCGGCGTCTTGAGACGTGGTACATGCTTTTCAGTTATGGCGTGCCGGCTGTCCCTGCAAGCGTCTACATCATCATTGATCACTATGGTAGCTTCCGTGTCATGGGTTCGGCAACTGCAAGTAGACCCTACTTTTTCTTGAGAGCTTCACTAATGCCTAGATATTAGATATGGTGTTGGGTAGGGCCGCAGGTGGAATGGATGCGTATTGCATTCTTCTATATGCCCGTCTGGTGAGGCTTTAGTCATCGGGTATTATCAAGCATACTAATACCAGCCAGGGTCATTCTATCCGCCACTATCATAATTTACACCATCACGGGCCGCAAAATCTTCTACTCGAGTGCTGAGCTTCGGTCTTTTTCGAGATATCCTGACGAGTTCCGCTCTCCAAGGGACAAACCGCCCGTCGTATCCCACAGGGGTATAAAGATTCAGAAGGAATTCAGCGTCCATTCCTCTGCAAAACCTGCACCTGAGACACCAGCCCGTGCGTACGGCCTCCGTGACTCACTCCCGAGTACAGGAAACCTCACCCCGCCCACTCCGTCGCTAGATCGTGCTTCGCGTACCTCTACTCCATCTTCAAAAGCAGGAACACCTAGTGAGACCGCAAAAAGGAAGAAAAAGAACAAGAATTGCTCGTATCGTTGTGAGATTAGTGCTCCCGCAAGTGCCGCCGTCGACCTAGAATCCGGACTTCATCGTACTAGGCCAGCCAACCATACACTCCAACTGGGCCGGCCTGGTACGCATGTACATTTCAACAAGGCCGCCATGAGTTACTTCAAGGTAGCCTTTCTCATGTTCGCTGCCCTGTTTATCGTCTGGGTACCTTCGACCATCAATCGGGTTTGGCACTTCGTCAACAAGGAGAACTCCTATGTTTTTGGTCTCAACGTGGCTTCCGCACTAGTCCTGCCATTGCAAGGATTTTGGAACGCAATGATCTATATATCTACCACATGGCCCGAGTGCAAGCGAGCATTCGCGGAAACTACGGGCAAGAAATACCATTCCGCATCAAGACCAAATCGGGAAGATAGCCAGCATAAGTTGACCTTAGACGACATCGACGAGCTTGACCCCTTTGGAGGCGATATACCGCTTAAAGTGATGCTCAATCAAAGTCCTCGCAAAAATAACCGGTCTCACGTATCGAATTCAAGCACGGAATAATTCAAGGTGCCTTCGAGGTCTCCTTACTAACCTGGCCTCTTACGGCATAGGACGGTGTTCGCTCAATCAATGTTACCCTGCATCTTTGTACCACAGTAGCACAGTAGCATGCTTAGCCAAGGTGAGGCAAGAACACTTACTTATGTCGCTATCAGGAAGTACTGGCCGCCGTCTGACCTCATGACGCCCTGTACTCCAATCTTTTACACATAATGCCATACCGGATCGGTATTGTACGCTGGAACAGATTCATAATGGATCCATCCGCCAAGTCTCAATTTGTCCTCTTCTTCCCTTCAAGTACAGTGTACGTTGGTACCGCTTTCCTTTTTGCAATTGTTTTGTATATTCCTCTTGCGCTTTCTTTTCCGATTAGGCGTTCTTCGGCGATCGCAGGACAATAAAAGACCCTAATGGACACGACGCACTCAGGCGTCAACCTGACCAAACGCCTGGTTGAATATTCGAATTACAAACTCTGAAGAGACTGGATCGGCAGCATATCGGTGCAGATGAACAACTCTTGATATCATAGCGGTTGGGGAGAGGAGGGAAGGGCAGCATTGGGAAGATTTCTGCCACAGTTAATTAATTCAAGCAAACATATGGATGCGTCGAAGACACCACACGGAGGTTTTGACACACACATACCGGACAACCAAGCTCGAGTCAATCTGTCACGTGGACTATATGAATTGTGAAGTGGTTTGATTACTCGGTGCGAATCCCTATAATATATGCACGGGCAAAATGTAAGCTTTAATGCGTTGTGCAGGGACCTGATGCAAAGGTTGTGGAGCGCGGTACCCTCGTCTTCAACTCGATATAGAAGCTCTCTTTATGACTATTAATACCCGGCAGGAATTAATGCACGCTTTCGAGTTCTGAGCTCGCTACAGAATCTCGATATATACTCCCCAATTTATCAGTGTGTTTCAGCCTCAGATCACGATCCTTCCCCCCCCCCGCCCCTCCTTTTATTTCCTCTTGGCAGCATACTCTATGTTTCTTTCGTCCGAAGCATTCTATTAGCTGGTGAAGCGAGTGCTGCAGGTAGAGGATTATAGCTTAATTCCCAGTGCTAGGTACGAAACTGCATTTGTTAGATCAGACAAAGTTAAGGTTTGGTCAAGCGATTCACTCCAATCCACTCCGTCGCCAGCCTATGTTACTCGCCCAAGGGCCAGTAATTGCAAATTGACCACTCATACAAAACCGGCACCAAATATGTATAACTGACATCATCAACCACCATTCTCACCGCCAGAAGAGAGCTGGGAGGTGGCTGCCTTGCAAAGCGCTACTCGCCATGCTTCGTCTACGCCATCTGCTAATTTATATATACAGGTGGCGCTACTGATTCCTCAAAACTATGTCTCTTCCAAAATGCTGGCATTCGGAACAAGGCTTGTTGTTCATGGGTTCAAGTGTCGGGTTTCGGAAGCATTTGTCGCTAAGAACAGATTGACACTGGACGGGCGGACGGACGCTTTGAAGATTACGTAAAGAATGCTTCTAGATGTAGATATTTACCGTACATTCATATCTCTGATAACACAAAGTATGAAACGGATGTATCAAAGTTGATCTTGGTGGGATACACTAATCCAAGTCCAGGTAGGCTCCGACTGGCTAGTTGAAGTTATTGCTTGCGAAGCAAGCATTTCACAACTAGTCCTAGCAAGAAAAAGCAAGGAAGATAATTAGTTAGTATAAGTAACGCTAGCAAAGGATGCGAGGTCTGTAATTAGTAGTTTAAAAGACAGATAACGTGACTACTAGGTAGTAGGTGCTGCAAGTACTAGACTGCGAGTACTGCCTGCTGCAAGCCAAAGGCCCACTGCAGGCGCCTCTAGAGGAGCCCCGCTAGCAGGCAATAGCAGGTTTCTTAAAACTACTAACTGTTTAAGAGTTTTTAAAATAAATATAATTAATTTTTAGGAATAATTAATATAGAGGTAAAGACAAGGTTTTAGCATGACGTAGGTACCTACGTAATTACTCTATAGTTGGGTCTGCTTAAAAAATAATTAAGTTGCAAGCTCCCTTCTAGGTTCCCTTTACGACCTGAGCAGAATATATCAAGCGATATTTTGAGAAAATAATAAGGACTACTTAAAAAGAACGTACGAGGTTTGGGTTATACAAACACGTCCTTCTTCTTCTTCTTCTTCTTCTTCTTCTTCTTTCAGGCTCTGACTGCCGCTGGGGTAAACTATTTGCCGCGGAGGGTGCTTACCTGATCAACACGATCACCCAAACCACTAATTGCATGATCGTTGCAATCATCTTAATAGCTAATTACACGATTAACAGTAATTACGTGACTTTTAGTACCTATCTTTAATGTTTACACGATTACCTTAGACTATAATTACATAATCCTAAGGATTACTGGATAGACGTTTCTCTGCTCTGTTTGAGCACTATATCTATCTCCTTTGTTACATAGATTAGATAAACACTAATTAATTAATCTTCTCACTCAATCATATAAACTCACTTCACCAGCTCGTTTCTCACTCCACACTATTCTATGCTAAATGTGTATGGTTTAACGGGTTTGGCTCATAAGAACGCTTCGTCAACTTCAGTGTTAGAACCATCCCCACCTCATGGAGTGCATCGAACTCAATGCCTGTGATACTTATCGCCACAACAACAATAATCCCTAATTCGAAAACCCGAACCCTCCAATGAAGTCGCAGCGGACCAATGGGATCGTCACCATGTTTCACCTTTACCTTTCGGATAGTTGTTCCGGTCACGAACAACGGACCTTCTTCGAAGACTGACTTGACCATTGAGGATCTATCAGCACCACACGTAATATCGGGAGCAGTTCTGTCCTAACAAGTGGACCTCCCACCTTGGAGTCGTTCTGCTATCTTTACACCTCTTGCCAAGACCTCGCCGATCCAACAGTTTCTATGCAGAACAAAACTGAACCCGCTGCTCGAAAACGTGCGCTCGTCAGCTGCGACCGCTGCAAAACTAGACGCACGCGGTGCATCAGGGCCATTTCAGGCGAGCCATGCAAAGCTTGCAAGACTCTGCGCGTTGCCTGCGAATCAAAACTGCCACGAAAGCAGCGCGTGTACGGCTCGGTCGAGACACTCAGCTTGCGGTTTCGAGCTCTGGAGTCGTTGATGAAAGGATTGTTTCCTAATGATAATGTCCAAGATACTGAGACCCTATTTCGGCTCGCCGCGACCCGGAATATAGCTATGCCAGCTACCGACGACTTTACAGCCAGCGATATATTCAGCGAACAACGACCAGCTCTGGGGCATCGACATCAGCATCAGCATCAACCACAATCGTATCCGCCTGCGCCGGGAAAACTGCCCGAGGAAGATGTCTCTCTTGCTGCTACAGCTACTGATCACAACCCCTTCCTGGATGCGCCCACTGCTCAGCCAGTAGAAACACTTATACCGGTATTGCATGAAGATACTCACTACTTTGGTCCATCAAGCTCATTCCATCTTGCTACAACCATTCGTTCACTGGTGTTACGTTGCAATGCTATTCCTGAGGCAAGGTCATTACTCAGAACATCTCCAAAATCTCCTGCATTTGCAAACGTTCATCCGTCATCCAACGAGACTTACACGTCCCCACTTCCACTTTCGACTTCGCCCAACGATGAGGGACATGTTCGCAAGCGAGCTAGAACTGGATCCGAGATACCAGGCGATCAACATACGACAAAGGACTACACCCGCGAAACCATTGCAGATTTCCTACCCTCAAGGTCAGTGGCAGACGCTCTGGCGTCGGCATTTTTCGAGCATGTGCACCTGCTGTTTCCTGTCTTCGACCGTAGTCAGTTCCAATGCAAATACGAGACGACCTTTGCGCGAAATCACGAGCTTATTCGCGAGAATGAAGAGACAGGCTGGCTTTGCTGTCTGGCATTAGTCTTTTCCTTCGGTGCTCACGCGCTGGAGAAGCATGATCCCGACCAGGCACGAGTATTTCAAAAGAAGTATCTTGGCTTCGTCCACGACCTTTTCCAGCCACTTTCTAGCACAACAGCTGTGACCAATATTCAAGCACTGGTCTTACTTCAGCTATACGATCAAAATGCTGAGAAGCGGGACAGTAGCTGGATCTTGATCGGTACGGCTGCACGTATGGCAATTTCGCTGGGCATGCATCGCGAGGGTACGGACTGTCAATTTGATCCCATAGAGCGATCCACACGCAAACTCGTTTGGGCGGCCGTGTACTCTTTCGAAAAGTTTCTCTGTGTAATATTAGGCCGTCCGAGTTGTATCGACGATGCGGAAGTCTCCATAGGTCTGCCAGACGCAGCCTTGCTCCATGAAATAACAATACTGCCAGGGTGGATCGAGAAGAATGGCGAAGGCATCAAGATGTCCTACCAGATGGTGAAGAGAGCATATCCCGCAAATAACTCACCAAAACATCATCTTGTACCAATCTCGACAGCAAAGACGCTCCTCAAAGAACTCGATGACTGGCATACAGCGCTGCCTGAGCATCTGAAATTGGACTCGCCTGGCTTCTACCTGCGAAGTAGGGGACTTCTATTACATGTACACTACTACTTTACACGTTGCCTTTTCACGCGGGATTATTTGATTCAGAAGGTCGAAAGTAACATTTGTCGCATCGAGAACAAGCCCTTCACGCCGGGGGCTAGTATGGACATGATTGTCGCTTTGAGTGAGGATTGTATCAATACCGCACTGGAGAGCTTGAAGTGTCTAATCCGAATCGATGAAGCTGGTGGCCTTAGCGGTGTGTCTTGGATAGATATTTTCTATGTCTTCCACAGCGTTTTGATCGTCTGCGTAGACTTTCTTGCACGGCCAAAGGATCAACCAGAATCACCGCAAGACGTGGAACGGAAGGATTGTGTGCGAAAGATTCTTTATTCCTCCCGCGTAATAAAGATGGCATCTACGTGTAAGTGAGCAAAAGAAACTAAAAAAAATCTCATTCATAGCGCTTCATTTGTTGCAATCTATCACAGCATAACCGTTTACCTTATTTCAAAAACATGCTAATCCTACGCCCAACTTCAGATCATATCCTGGGTCAGATTACTATCCGGTTTGCAAGTATCACGGGTGCGCTGGATGAAACATACACGTTGTGTAATTTGCCCACGGAAGCAACCATACTGTCGCCTACACTTGAGTCAATACCCTCCGTCCGAGGTACATTCACATCCATAGTCGATGTGCTTAAAACGAATAATTGGAACTATCAGAATGAGGATACGAAGCTACCGTGGGACTTCTTCGATCTTACTACGCAGAGTGGTGATGTCAATCTAGACTATTTCCCCTAGTTTGATGGTAGTTCTATTGGGGTCGAGAGTGAGGAATGGTGGTCAAGGGCATCAAGAGGTTCAAACAACACTTGATATTGGACTTTGTGTATTATTATGCTCGGGGGGGATGGGGGTGGGGTATAATGGTGGGTGCCTCCCTACGTAACCTACTATTCTTATCCGCAGTTTCGCCAGATGACGAAATCATTGCTAATGGGAGCAAGACGCCTCGAACTAGTTCTGATGGATTTCCGTTCTTGCTTTCCTACTTTAAGCATACCAATATGGCCATCTACAATTCAGCAATCCGTACCCCATCTTTCCAAAGCAAATTTGTGATGGAATGTACAAGTTCGAAAAGAAAGAATACGACTAGACTTGGTGGTCGTGATCGTATTTACCAAAGGGGGTTAGATCGATCGTAATCCACTCACGATCGCAGCGTGGTGTCCGTGCGTTCTAGATCTACCAACCATCTTTGTCTCTTCATGACGCACTTCTTCGACAATCATGAAAACAAATACAAGCCCATAGCAACCTTCACAGTTCTCCCTCCAAAAAAAATTCTTTCTTCCATTCCTCTCTTGTTCCATGCCACAGTCATATAGTTCAGATCCTATTCTTCCTACGACCAACATGGCGAAGACCAGTGGCAAGAACAAAACCGCAAGGAAGCGCGTGCTAGTCGTGGGCGCCGGAGCTGCTGGTTTGCATGGACCAATCACAGATTCATGAAGATAAAAACTGACAAACATCACAGGCATGTCTTGCGCCCACCATCTCGCAGAAGACCCTAATAAATTTGACGTGACTCTCATGGATGCTGTAGACTATTGCGGAGGTCAAGCATTCTCGATTCCTATTGATAAGGAACGCCATGGAGCCGATTGGCTGAATCAGGGTGTTCAGGGTGGAAGTTTCATCTATCACCACACCATGACCATGTTTGCAAGACAGAAGCACCATGCTGACCCGGTCAAACTTCAAGTCAGCAAAGAACCCCCCCACAATCAATCAGCATTTTTCTTTTCCTTTCTGACCTAGTAATTTAGGTCTCATTCGGTAAAGACGAAGTATTCTGGACCAATGTCTTCCCGACCGAACTCCTTGCCCGACACCAAAAGGAGATCAAACGCTTCAACACGATGCTGAAAATCGTGCGTTGGTTCGAGATTTTCTTCGCCTTGATCCCCGTCAAGATCTTGCTGAAGATGTTCTTCTTCTCCGAAGAGTTCAGCAACACCGTTGTCCTCCCTATGCTCGCTCTATTCCTCGGAACAGGGAATTACACCCCCGAAGTCCCCAGCATCATTCTCGAGAGACTTTGCACGAGTCCTACGTACGGGATGTGGTATCCGGGGGATAAGCTGAGTGTTGCGAGTAACCATCCGCCTATGGTGGTATTCCCTAATTTCAGTGTCTTTTATGAAGATTGGAGAAAGAGCTTGGTTCATAAAGGAGTAAAGGTGAGACTGTCAACCGAGGTAACAAGGGTTGTGAAAAGAGATGCGAGTGGCGTGACTGTGAGACTGATAAAGAGAACTCCGGTGGCGGACGGACACAATCCAAACAGCGAATGGGTGCCTTACGATGAGCGAAACGCGGACGCGGGCGCCGAAGAGATTGAGGAGCACTACGATGAACTCGTGCTCTGCGTGCTGTGAGCTTTCTTCTCCCTTACTACAACGCATCACATGGTGGGATTCTAACACATCATACATAGTACCGACACTGCAAAGCGAATCCTGGAACCGACATCGTCCTACCGCGAGCGCCGCATCCTGGGCACCGCCAAATTCTCCGACGACATCACCGTCACACACTGGGACTCGACCTACATGAAGAACAACTACGAAAACTTCTACAACAGCGAGCAAGCCGTGTCCTCGCTCTCGGGCGTGGACCAATCTCAGCGAAGACAATTCGCACAGAAATCATTCAAACCCATGTATCTGGCCAAGACATACCCGCAGGATCGCACCAAGCTGGAGATGTGCTTCGACTGCACAAACTACCAATCCCAATTCCCGCCCGAGGTGGACTTTGAAAGACACGTCTTCCAGACCATCTTCCTGAACAAAGACCGCGACGGGAAACTCTGGACCATGGACGACATCGACGAGACGAAGATCATCCGCAAGGACTGGTGGCACCAGCTCTGCCACTCGTGGACGCACTTCGCCTTCGTAGTGCCCTGGATGTGGCTGCTGCAAGGGCGGAAGCACACGCGTTACGCGGCGGCCTGGACCCTGGTCAACGCACACGAAGTGGCCGTCATCTCAGGCATCGCGGCAGCGGTTGATCTGGGCGCCGAATACCCCGAGGACCTGGAGAGAGACGGATTCGCGCTGCTGAGCTTCAGACTGTATTACCTGTTGAGTTACGGCAAGTGGTATCGCAGCAAGGTGGAGAAGAAGGATAGACGACGGGGCGGCGAGGGGAGTGAGTGGGGGAGTGGCGTCTACGGGAGCGTGTATCAGGGGCCCGGCGTGGCCAAGGAGGATAGGAAGATTTGGAGCGACGAGAATGGAATTTGAGACGAATATGTAGACGACTTGGTGAGCCCGCCGAGGTAGCAATAGATCGATCCCCGTGTGGTTGGTTAATAAGCATGGAGGATTCTAACAACGTCAATTCTTTTTCTCTATATATCTCTCTCTCTCTCTCTCTCTCTCTCTCTCTCTCTCTCTCTCCACTATCAAGACTACAAGGGAGTAGATAGATAGATATCGTGAGACCCTCTACTATACTAGAGAACCACATCATCACTCTGATAGGCGGCCCAAAATCAGATCCGACCGTGGTGACAGTTCCATGGGGCAATGCTAGGAAGTTACTTCTTCCACTCATGAGAGGGTATATGGTATGCGTAACATGTTAGCTGTTATCTGTATTTATCACCATACAAGGGCCTACTACACGACTCGGGCGAGTTCCGGCATTAGGTTATATATCCATCGATGGATGCATGCATGCATGCATACATACATACATATATTGACCTATGTAGTGTGCTGCTGCTGCTGCTGCTGCTGCTGCTCATCCGCCCGACGCTGATAGATGGGGGTTAAATTCTCCCACATGTCGCTTTCCAAATATGTCATGTGTCATGCGTCATGCGTCACATATCCCACCATATGTATCCAGCTTTGGATGCAACCCGCTGGCGGCTCCTCAGGTTGGATGATCCAAAGCAATCAATCTATCCCTGAAGGTCGCGCCCTCCGTCCACGGTCGCACTTTATGCAAAACGCCAAACGGCAAAAAGATTGGGCGATACAATGGGGGAAATCCTGTCCATGCTTCTCTCTCTCTCTCTCTCTCTCTCTCTCTCTACCCTTTAGTAGGCTCGTGACGAGGCGGTTGATGATGAAGTCTCGTGGGCTCCGCGCCCCATCGGTCTTGATTAAGCGTTTGTTTGTTTGATATCGCACTCTTCACCTTCGCCTGCACCGTCTTCCTCATTGAAGCCATGCGCTCTATCCTCGGAGCCATGGTCATACCCTGGTGTTGCAGCTGATGTTGCGGACTTTTATGAAACTACGCTTCCGTGCGGTATGGTTAGCGTGTGTACATCGTCGTCGTCGTCGTCACTTTGGATTACTTTTGAACATCGGTAGGCCTCTTCAAGGCCCCACTACTCAATCTAAGTTTCAACCTCAGTGGCCTACAGCTGACTTCCTGTGCCTTGGTCCAAGGCAAGTGCGACCATAACCTTCCTATGCCTTGGGTCTTCATGACATCTGGATTGCAGTCATACCAGTAATCGTCAACGTACTCTCCTCGACCGTTGAAATGAGTCCACTGGCTCTCGTGGAAGTACAACTCTTTAGACGGAACAACCTCGAGAGCACCGCTCGAGTGCACGACGATGACCTCATCGTCGCTCACTGCTTGGTACTTCCCGGGGAGAGCGTGATACGTATTCGGATCCAAAGGATAACGACCCCGACCTAGGGGCTGTGGCTCGGGATAGAGCGGGAATGAAGGCACCTCTGGTATCATTAGAATTTGGAAAATGGCGAACGCGAGTAGGAGAAGAAGAATGCATACCGGAAACACTTCCGTCCCCTGAGGTACGCAGTCCCGAACGCATGAAGGCGACTTGCTCTGCGCAAAGGAAGTCCCCCGGAATACCGTACATTTCGCAATACCGATACCAGTGTTCCCAGCTCTTAATAAACAGCGCGGGGGGATCATCAACTCGCCTCATGCGACGGGTGGCGACTGGGCGACTACGAGGCTGTCGTGGTAAGAACTCTGTGACGACATTGGGTGGATTGTGGAGTGTCCATAGACGATTTGCAAATTCATCTGCGTTATCAAACCATGAGGGGCGCCAATGAAGGGTCGTGTTGTCGCTGAAACCGGTCAGAAGTAGAAGATCTTGTTGATGGCGTTTGAGCTCTGGGTCTGAGTCGATGACGTCTTGCTCGAGGTTGGTCGGAATTTGAAGTGATGAGGTGAGAGATGATCCGGCGAGGCTGCGCGGTGGGGATGGTGGTGATCGCGCAGCGACAGGTTCAGGTGTGCTGGACGCCGAATATGGAGGCGTGCGGCGATAATTCATATTGGGGTGTGAGGACGTCGCGATGCTACCATGGGAAGAAGTTGGTGTTGTGTAATTGAAAGAGCTTGGGTGGTCGGCGGTGTGGGTTATCAAATACTTAGCGTCAATCGGGAGTGGGTGAAGTTTGTCCTCCTCACAGCTATGGCGGGGAAGAAAGACAGTTCCAAGGTCGGAAAGAAGTTGGTGAATGAAACGCTTGAGAGGTCGCAGAAATTACCGGAACGGCCGCCTACACCTCGTAGTTTGCTCTTCCAAAATTGGTGTGCATGTGGAAACAAAGGATGCAGCGAGGTGCCGATGTTGAGCCACGTGATTGAGAGGAACGGCTTGTCAAAGTGTGCTACGGGAGATGACTGGAACGAATGACTCCGCAAACATATCGCGAGTATTGGAGATGAGATGGCCAAAGGACAACACAACCGAGCAATATCTGTTGAGAGCGTGCATAGATAGTGTCTATGTACTATGCCAAAATAATGAAATATTGACTTTATGGATTTGGAGGTGAACAGAATCATTCTCGGTCTCTGGTCGATTTCTGGTCGAGAAGCTATTACGAAAGAAGGAAACGAGATAACCAAACGTACTCCGCTGCTCCCCATCAAAAACGATCAAACATCAAAAGGCTCAATAGGGAGTGTACGCAGGGGGGATCAGTACGTCAATAGTAAATAGCTTCCCTCACAAGCTCAAACTTCGATGTCGATATAGCGTCCAAAGCAAAGTCAAACATTCGCAGATGGAAAATCGCGACGCATAAGTAGGAGTGGAGAAGTTTTCATCTGGCGTGGATGGATCAGTATTTCGGATCCTGGCTCCACTGAGTGCTCACCATATCAGTGACATGAATATACAACCACGATATACGTCACGCTACTACTTCTGACTCACTCGTCTGGATTCATGCCACCTAACCTATTAAAAACTCCTTAGATCTTTACACGACGAGCCCGATGTCCAATTCCATATCCTAGGTGGTGTCGGGATGTTCGTCCGAACGTGATGTTAGAGGTATGATGAAGACACAGCGTGTCAAGTAAAACAAGAAGACAAAGGCAGAGAAGCCTAGGTTATCATTTTTTCGTCCGCCCCTTGTAGTTATGGAACCCGGACGTTTTATTGTACGTGTGGTCGTTGTTGATAAAATTGCCCAGGTGGATGCTTTGTGGTTCTACAATAGTAGGCCAGATCGTCGTTCTAAAAAATATACGGGGATTATTACATATTCTGGAAGAAAAAGAAAAAAAAACTACATAGAATAGGCATATTTACCAGTAATCTTATTAATTTAGCCAGCATGTAACGTAATACTTAGCTGTTGAGCCTGCTAAAGGAAGTAGGTGATTACTTATTAATTATCCCGAGTCTTACCTGCCAAGCCTTGCCAAGTAAGTGATTACTTATCTATCTCTGTGTAACAACACAGTGTAAGTAAACTATACGGACTAAGCAATATTTGGGTGCAACCGAGCTCCTTGCTTGCTTATACCCAAGTTTTACTGTATGTATATGGGTGTTTGTCTATGCATGCACATCATCGGGCTCAAGTTACCCCGTTCTAGTAAGACGGGGAGTCACGGATTAGTGATCAACAACGAGCTACATATGAATTGATTGGTTCTGGACCTCGGAATCCGCTTTCGTCCGCGCGCGCTTGACCCGATGAAGGCCCAGTGGAACAAAGATCTAATTATCGCATTCTTACCTGCAAGAGCTGACCTCTTCCACGGACATACATATATAAGGGAGGGGTTCGTCCGTCAACAAGTCACTATAATTAATGCAACTTGATTCCAATCCCAATCTCTCCATCTACATAAATCACCTTCCCAATTGAAGCGAACATGGCACCCAATCTCTCCATCTATGCGATCCCAGTATATTGGGTCATGGCATTGTTCCCCCACTTCCTTGCCGTATGTACAGTATCTTTTCAACCTACCTTGTTTTTGCATGTGGGATAAGGAAGGCTGACGTTCGTTCGTTCGTTCGGTGTAGAGTGCCAGCTTGAAGGCAGCAAATGTTAAATGGGATGCTTCAAACCCCAGGGGCAGCAACAATCAATCTACTATCCAAAAAAGTGCCCCAAAACATGTGTATGCCCGCTTTGAGAGGGCCGAGGCGGCGCACAAAAATCTCCTCGAGAGCGCACCGCTATTCATAGGAGCCGTGGTCGTTGGAAACACGGCGAAACTCGAGGCTTGTATGTGACGTCCTCTTAGACGCAAGCTATTATAATAAAGCAGTCGATGTAGATGCTAACTTGAGCCAGCGACATTGAACAATGCCGTTGGAGCATACTTGGCACTTCGAGCTCTATACATCGCAGTGTATCTCAACACCACAACAGGAAAATATTCCTTCTTCCGATCGGCCACCTGGGCTACATCGATCGGTGTGCTTTTCACGATATTGATAAAAGCTGGGAACAAGCTCTATTAATATTTATCATGCCCAGCGAGTGTACAGTGTCATGGAGTAGATCAATATATGAGAGCTTCCTTCCTCATCCCATCATTACTTCTGTCTCGTACATGAACTTTTCCTTGTGCTACGACATTATTCATATCGTGGCCATGCCAGATATGAAGTCCGACCCCTCACAGCATGACAGCCCCCTCAAGGCCTTCCTTCTCAGTATCTAGTAACCACTCTTGAGCCGGGGGTCATTCGAAAGAATGCCATCATGTCCGGCTGAGTCGTGGATCTTGGCGCCAAATATGAGTTGGTCATATCCGCCCATGATTTGGAAGCCGGCTGTGACGTCTACGAATGATCGCATATCCGTATCAAGCTCTACGTTGCCCCAAGCGATATCTGTTAGTCGAGTCAGCAATGAACGTGACTATTCACGGTGAACAGATAGTAGGCATGTACCGAAAAAGTCCACAACATGTTGGATATCGGGAGCATGAAACTCCGCCATGCCGTCGTATGGAGCGATAACTATTCCATGGCTCAAGAGAGGAACAAGCTGTTCTGGGTGGACTTGATGGAACTATCATGAGCATTTAGCGACGGCACCTGAGTTATCCTCACATTGATGCACAAACCTGGACATATCGAGAGAGACTAACACCGGTCCCTTTCAAGCTCATGGTCAGATCGGCGTGAACCGATGCCCAGTGCTGATTGAACCACGCCTCGGTGACACTTGGTTTGCGCTTGAAGAGAAAGAGGAATCGGAAGTATGGCTGCCTGAAGATACTTCCGTTGGTGGTAGGCTCGAGCTCTTGGAAAGTATAGTTATGGTGGTCGTCTGGAACATTCTCCCGGTGGGCGATGGTAGGAGAAAGGTTCTCTGGCTGCGGAGTGGAGACTGGAACGCGAAACAGGGTACCGGTAGCGAACGCGGTACCCACAAGAGCAAAGAGGAGTGATGAGACTCGCATGCTTGGTAGAGACTGAGAGGAGCAAGGAGTGTTGTGGTGAGGTGAATAGAGTGGCACTTGAGTGCGGTCTTGGATAAGACTTGAATGGGAGAAAGAAGAAGAGGAAGAGGAAGAGGAAGAAGAGGAAGAAGAGGAAGAAGAAGAAGAAGAAGAAGAAAAGGTGGGCGATATCGTGAGCGGTATTGGAGTGGAAGAAGCGAGGGTCGAGCGTTTGTTGGGTTACCTATAGTTCCTTCCTGCAGCCAGTGAAGACAAGGTGAGAAGAATATGGTCAGCTTATTTACTACGTGGCATTGGCTTCTGCGGTGAGGAAGGTACGACACATGAGGACTTGGGGCTGTGGCTGACTTACTGTTCAGCCACCCCCCTCATGAAGTTTACAAATTTCATCATGTTCGATTCAGTGCTAAGTGTTGGTTTGCAAGGCGTTGATTTATCAGGAGGACCTTTTCCGGTTCCTGGTGGAGGCGTTGAGTCTCGAAGGCGTTTATTGAGAGCCCGTGCGATGCGATCAAGCCAATTCCCTTCGAGTAGGCCTTTTGCACATAATTAATCCTCCTACAACCTCCACTCTTCTCATCATACAATCATGGATTTCCCCTCTTAACAATGGGCGACATTATATCGCACCTAGGTCTCGGAGCTATCAAATGCGAAAGTGAATTGAAATCTTCACTTACAAAAATCATGTTTTCCGTCAACGTGCGAGAGAATGATGGATTCAAATCACGTGTACCGTATCATGGTTGACCATCGGATATCGGAAAGATAAAATAATGTATATTAGTTGACTAATCCATGGGCCATTCCTGATGTAGATAGTGCCACAAGTAGGCTATACCTCTGTAAGTTTCGCATAAACTTTGCGTGTCCAAAAGAATGCCCTTCTAATAATTTGGTCCAGAAGTTACCCACGACTTGGAACAAGTTAATTGGGACTAGCCTTGCCTTAGCGAGGCGCTAGGGAAACGCTCTAATTACTGTACCTTTGTATGTATAGAGCAGCTGATTAATTAATGAACTAACACCCGACCTCCCCAGGTTACATCATGCAAGGGATGATCATCCTGCGGAGAGACTTATAAACTCGGCTCGTTCCCAGCACCGTCCAACTAATTATTAATTACTCGAGTTCCAAGTCAAAGTCCAACTCCTTTCTTGTCGAGATGTTTGCTGCGATCCGCTTCCTGAGACGCCTTTACACGTGCCTATTCAACCCCCCCGTAGCGCCCAAGAGTGGCCATGTCTTGCGATTTGGCATTCTCGGAGCTGCGAATATCGCGTGAGTTTGACCTTGTTTATGTTACGACCCATGGACAGAAACACTGCGGTACTAAACGACTCTTTTAGCCCACAAGCCTTGATACTTTGTGCAAAATCACACCCCCAAGTCCTAATCGCCGCAGTTGCAGCTCGCGATGTTAAAAAGGCAGAGGCTTTCGCGAAGAAGCATGAGATTCCCATTGTGCACAAGACGTATGACGGTACGAAACCTTTTTTCTTTCTTTCTTCCAACATGATATACCAACCAACCAACCAACCACACGTACAAACAAACTCATACTGACTTGACGTACGTACGTACCGGCTTGCAGATCTGATTGCTGACCCAACAATTGACTGCATATACAATCCCCTCCCCAACGGGCTGCATTACGAATGGACCATCAAAGCCCTACTCGCGGGAAAACACGTACTGCTCGAGAAGCCGTCCGTGTCCAACGCGACCGAAGCCGCTTCTCTCTTCCGACACCCGGTACTCGGCAAACCCAATGCACCCGTCTTGCTCGAAGCATTCCACTACCGCTTCCACCCTGCATGGCGCCTCTTCCTCACCCTCTTCGACCCAAAAGACGTGCAAGAGGTGCGCATAGCAAACCGACTGGCAGCGGGTGTGTTCCCGCTGGATGATATCAGATGGAACTACTCCCTCTCCGGCGGAACACTGATGGATTTCGGTACCTATGCCGTGAGCGCCATGCGCGGTGTCTTCGCGTCCGAACCGATTGCCGTCAGAGAAGCAGGCTATCGCCCGATGCCTGATGGGTTCGACAAGAAGTGCGATCAAGCAGCATACGCCACTTACGAGTTCGACAACGGAGGGATTGCGAAGATCGAGGTGGATTTGCAAGCTAGAGGAGGGTACTGGTTCCCGTGGTTGACGAGCAAGTGGCCAAGTCTATCGGGCATGCTTCCTACGCTGTGGGTCGAGCTCAGGGAGAAGAAAGAGGGCGTCGAAGGTGGATTGGAGAAATGGACCAAGAAGAAACTCATCTCCCATGCGTATCTAGCGCCAGCAATCTATAACCGGATCGATATCATCACGACGACCGAGCTGAGGGACCCGAAAGCAGACGGTAAAGTGGTGAGCAAGGAGGAGAAGAAGGAGTATTTGAAGGCCTATAAGTGGCCCGGTGGGGCAGAAGGGGGGAAGAAGAAGCTGGTGGGCGAGGAATGGTGGAGCACTTATCGGTACCAACTCGAGGCTTTCGTGGACAAAGTGAAGGGCAGAGAGGGCTCGGGGGCCTGGGTCGACGGCGAGGACTCGGTGAGGCAGATGGAGGTCATTGATAAAACGTATGAGAAGATGGGTCTGCCGCTGAGGCCAACGAGTGCGTCTCTGGCTTGATGGTCATGATTGAACGTATTAGCCAAGCAAACCGAGTCATCTCATCTATGTATATAACGAACGTCAAGTCTGCCTTACTCCATGCATGCAGCCAATCAGAGCTAATATAATAGCCGTTTGAATTTAAACCTGTCGCGTACAGTGCTCATGCTCATCTGATCTGTGCGCTGGTCCAGGCAAGCTTAATAGCTTACCAAGGTCAGGTAACTATCTAAAGCTTACCTAATAGTTTGTAATCCTGTAGATCTTTAGACAGACGTTCTTCTGCTCTAATAGAGCAGTATATAATCTTATTTATTACATAGTATTAGATAGTTACTAATTAATACTCTTTTATAACTTAATTACATAAACGTACTTTCCTAGCTTAATTCTACCTCTATAGTTATAAGCCTAGCGCTTTAAGAATATAGATAGTTTCTCCCTATGCAACTTAAAGAGCTAGAAAAGTTTATTTAGCTACTCTAAATCTCTCTTTTTAACTACTAAAAATTTTTCTTAATAAAGCTTTATACTACCCCCTCCCTCCTAATAACGCTTGCAACTATATCTACTATAATCTATTAATCCCTTAACTATAACTAAAGTACTCCTAGTTAGTAAAACGCAGCTTTATAATTATTCTAGCTAGCTATACTAGTTTATAGAGCTCTAATTCTATATAACGCAAAAGGAAATTTAGAATTAGATTAATCCTAAAGAAAAAAATGCTAAATCTTTTACAGAAATAATTCCTAATTATCTAGAGCTTCTAGCTAGTAATGCAAAAGTAGAAGAAAAGGATAGATATACTAGGGCGCTCTAGGCGTACTAAGCTCTATTACGCGAGCATATAAATAACATAGCACTCTACTAGCAACTATTAAACTAGATTAATGTAATAGTAGACTGCAAGATCCTGCGCCTAGTAATAATAGAAATAGTTAAATAGAATAAGACAACTCTTTAAGCGCTTATCTAATATCTCTAGGCAGAGCTTACTCCTATAGACATAAGCTCTAAGAATGTTGTTTAAGCGCAGTATTATACGCACCTTAATCTTATAAAACGTAGTATAGTAGATCTAATAACCTAATATTATAAGTAGAGTAACCTCTACTAGAAGGTAAAAAATTATAAACTTAAAGACGTTAAAGGGTAGCTTATAGTTAAAGATTTTCTAAATACATTAGTAGTAAAGATTGCACTAGAATAGGCGCAAAGGCAGCTCTAGTAGATTATTTATAACTTAGTATTTAGAGAAATAAGCTCTCTACTAATAATTATTTAGTTTAGTAAAGTTTTTTTACTACTCCTTTAGGATTAAGAAGTCTAAACGCTAGCTAGAAACCTAGGGATCTTTGCAACTTTTAGAGGGAGCTTAGCAAAATAGCTAAATACTTAGCTATAAAGAGTAGAAAAGAAGCTAAGCTTAGTAAAACTAAATAAGTGCCCCTACTATACTACCTAGATCTATCTATAGCCTGCTAATAACTGCAGAATACTTAAGTTAGCTGTAACTAGGGGCCTATTTTAATTAGATAATTACTAGAAGAAGGTAATTCTTACTAGGCTTGCTAAGCTAAAGTACGCCGCGCTCTAGACCGCGCTTAGTAAGAAGGGCTAAAGCGCTTTAGCTAATAATAATTAGAAAAGGTTAGAATTCTCTAGTAGTATTACTACAGCTCTTATAGACCTAATGCTCTTAATAGAAGATACTATAAGATTAGGAGTATACTCTACTATAGATTTTAACGCTTACCTACTCTCTAAGAGCACTATACTAGATAATAGATGTGACGATATTCTACCTGTTACGTGCCCTGGCTGGATAAGGCCTAGGGAGGCCTCTAGGAGGACCTAGGCTACAGGGGTTACATAAGCCTTAGTATATAATTATCTTATCTCCTTTAAGTTCCTACTTAAGGATTTATCTTAATATAATTATACACCTATACTTTTAGGCTTTCTATCTTAAAAACCCCTTACATTTAAATCCTTCTTATTAAGAGAGTTAGCTTATTTAAAGTATTAATATAATTACCTAACTAATCTTATTACTTTTAAAATAACACTACTATTATGCCTCCTAAGCGCAGCACTAAGGGCAAGGAGCGTACGCGTTCTAGTAACAACCTAGCTACAACTAGCAGCTATAAGGGCGCGCAAGCAGTAGAGTATAAAATAGAATAAAATACCTAGTACGCTAGAGATATTATAGAAATAGATAAGGATAAAGGCTATAGCCTATCCTTACTATCCTTAGTGCTACCTACGCCTGGCAAGGAGCTAGATAATAGGCAGCTTGCAGGCAGGCAGGCAGTTAACTCTAAAAATATTAGAGGTTAACAGCCTCCTTCTACGCTAACGTTAGTTACTGCCGCATACAGCTTAGCTTACTAAGTTTAGCTAAGCATTAAGTATCTAAACAGGTAAGGCCCTTAAGGTAACTAAGCCTTAAGAGGTAATAGGGACCTACCTTAACCCTAAGCAGGTTAAAGCTCCCTATTAGGGGTTAACTAAGTCCCCTTAGGGGCTCCTAGATTAGCGCTAAAAAGGCACTGCACGGGTTAACTATCGTCTACTAGAGACTAGATAGTTAGGGAGTTACTTAGACAGCTAGCTAACCTAGAAAATAAGGGAGTATCTAAAGACTAAATTAACCTTATATAACAAAGGCTTAATTAGACTATTTAGGCCTTTAACCCTTAAGAGCCCCCTAGGCCTAACCTAAGTTAGGACCCTTTCCTTTCTGTAGCTAAAAGGGCTAAGAAGAAATAGAAAGATACTCTCTTTAAAATAAGAGATCCTCCCTAACTAAAGGGTAATAGACCTACAGCTGCAGAGGTTAAATAATAGGTTAAAGACCTTTATATAACCCTGTAGGCAAATAAGTGTAATCTTAATATAACCTATTAAGTAATATAGGCAGTCCTACTCCTCCTAGGTAATAGTCTACGCGACCTAATTAATAGTGCTATATAATTAGGGGAGATTACAAGCCTTACCTAATTAGTTATACGTATTACTAGTAAAACTTAGGACGCAGATTATATTAAGTATAATAACGCTATAGTATTTTATAACTATGTCTAGCGTACGTTAGATATATAGATAGTATTTAACGCATTTATAACAACTTAGGCTAACTATATTAACCTAAAACCTTACTGTAACCTAGATAGCACCTAGCAGTACTAGGACATAATATATTTTATATAGAGCAAGCTCCTAGTTGCAATCTAGCGTTAAATAAAGATCTTAGGATGCCTATAGGACTATCTAGAAGACTACCTAACGTTTATAAAGCACATCTAGAACGCTAAGGAAGCTACTAGGGTATCCTATATAGGATTAACCTAGGCTACGTCTAATACTAACCTAGGCTAAGGGAAGCGCGTAAACCTAGGGAACTAACCTAATAATTATGCGCTTAAGAAACCCTTTAGTTAGGGTTAGAGCATAAGCCCTTAAGGCTATAACCCTAACTATGCCCTTATAGGACCTTCTTAGGGGGGTTATAAGGGCAATCTAGCGCTAGACCTAGCACTATAAGGTTAGAAGGCTAGGAACTCTTGCCCTTACTAGTAAAATTACCTACCTCCTCCTAATTAGCTAAAAAAAGACAAGCCCTAGTTGCTTAGCTATCCTACCTAGTACTAGGGCTAGAGTCTAATAGGATAAAACTCTATATTATAGTTACAGTTACCCTAATACTTAGGAATAGTGCAGAAATTATAGTAAAGGCACTGTATAATAGTAGTGCAGAACTAAACCTAATTAGGTATAGATTAGCTAAGGAACTAAAGCTTAACGCTGTCTTATACTATTAGAAACTAGAAGTAAGCTTCTTAGATAAATACTTACTGTAACTACACTTAGCTTATAAGCTAATAACTTACGTAAAAGATAAAAATAAGGTCTCTAAGGACACCCCTGCCTAACTCTTCTAGGCTACTAAGTTTAAAGGTTATAACCTTATCCTAGGGTATCCCTAGCTCTATTAGGCTAATCCCTAGATATAATTCTTAACTAGAGAATTTAAGTAGTAGGAACTAGAAAGAAGGGAAGAATATATTAGCCTCTACAACCTAGAGGACTTCCTTATAGGCTACGCAAAGGATAACTAAGTATACGTACTCTATCCTTAAGCCTATTAGATATAAGCTACTAATTAGACAGATATCTAATAGAAAAGGATACTCTAAGAGCTCTAACAGCCACCCTCTACTACTATAGGTAGAGGAACACTACCCTCTACTACTATAAGAGGAGCTAGGGGTAATAAGCATCTAGACTAGGCCTCTCCTAGGCTGTAATAGCTTAAGGACTACCTTAAGGGGTTACTCTACTAACTTAAAAACTATGTAAAGGACACCCTAGACCTATAGTAGCTACTATATGCAGTACTAAGGAGAATAGTAGCGCACATCTACTATTAGCTACCTAAAAGAGCTATACTTCTACTAGGCATAACCTAGGCCCTACCTAAGTACTCTCTAATAGAGGACTTAGAATTAGAAATAGAGGGTAATAAAGATCTTAAAGGGATCCCTAAATAGGTTCTCCCTATAAAATAATGTTTTAGCAGTTAACGCGCTAGGGCACTAGCACAAAACTTAGAGTACAATCACGCTATTAACCTAGAACCTAGTAAAACACCTCTAAACCTGCCTATCTATAATCTCTCCTATAAGGAGCTAGAGATCCTATAGAACTACCTTAAATTAGCCTAGGATAAGGGGTAGATTTGTTTTAGTAAATTACTAGTAGGGGCTTCTATCCTATTTATACTAAAGGCAGATAGGACCCTTAGGTTATGTGTAGATTATTAGGGGCTTAATAAGATTATAATTAAAAACTATTATCTAATTCTACTTATTAGTAAGATGCTAGATAGATTCTTAGGTGCTAAGGTGTTCTTAAAGCTTAATTTACGAGACGCCTATTACTAATTAAGGATTAAGAAGGGCAATAAGTAGAAGACTGCCTTTAAAACATAATACAGCTATTTTAAGTACTTAGTAATGCTCTTTAGGCTTACTAATGCCCCTGCTACCTTTTAATCCTATATCTATTAGGCCCTTAGAGGCCTATTAGATCGCACTTGCGTAGTGTACTTAGACGACATTCTTATCTACTTAGAAAACAAGGCTAATTACAAGAGGCATATGCTTAAAGTCCTAGAAAGACTAGATAAGTAGGGCCTATACGCAAAGGCCTCTAAATATAGTTTTAAAATAAAAGAAGTAGAGTTTCTTAGCTTTATAGTTACTCCTAAGGGAGTTGTAATAGATCCTGTACGCGTATAAACTATCTAGGAATAGCTAGAACCTAAGGGATACTATAAAATCTAAGTCTTCTTAGGCTTTGCTAACTTCTATTATTAATTTATCTACAGATACTCTAAGTTAGTAAGGCCTCTAAACAACTATATAACAGCTGCGGCTATTCTGCCTATAATTAGTAGCTAACCCGCACCTAAGAAGAAAATAAAGAAGGGTCTTACTACCTAGCATAAGCCCTAGAGCTAGCTAGAGAACGTATAATTAGCGTTTCTAAGCCTAAGGGCTAAATTCTTAGAAGCCCTAGTGCTCTAATACTTTAATCTATCTAAACCTATTATAGTACACACAGACGCTTTAGACTTTATAATAGCTATAATCCTATTACAACCCTAGTTAACAGAGGTTATTATAGAGTAATACTAAAAGCTAGTAGCGTATTAGAGTTAGAAATTTAGGGGACTAGAAGTATAGTAGGATACGCATAATAAAGAGCTCTACGCTATCTACAAAAGCTTCTAATACTAGCAGCAGTATCTTAAGTACGCCCTAGCTATAACCTAGGTACTTACTAATTATAACAACCTAAGGTAGTTTATAACTACTAAGGAACTCTTATTAAAACAGGCGCGTTAGGCTAAGAAGCTTACACGATTTAATTTTAAGATTAAATACTGCCCTAGCAATTTAAACCCTGCAGATAGGCCTTTATAAAGGCCTAACTACGCAAAAGGGTTTAAAATAGGGGAAGTAAAGGCTATCTATAGTACTATGCTCCCTACTCTTTAAAATAAACTCTAAGTCTAGGTAGTTTAAATAACTAGAGCTACTATATCTGCTTATAATTAGGTTACAGACAGTTCTCTTTCTAGGGGTAATCTAAGGATACTCTAATCCCCTTAGGTTAAGGAACTAAATATTACTAGTTTAGATATCCGCGGCACAGCGCTAACTACTAGTAATAAGTTGTAATTAATTAGCACCCTATCCCCTACTAATCTAGGGACTAATAATTAACTTAGAGGACAGACTAGAGATACAGAGCTTACTAATGCCTTTATAAAGCACGCCTAAGTATCCTAATTAATAGTACTGTTAAGGCTTGCAAATAGAGCTACGTAAGCTAAAAACACCTTTACTCTAGAAGTTCTAAAACGCCTTAAAGACTATATCTAACTTATATAGGAGATAGATGTAGCCTATCCTATCTATGTGCGCTAGACAGAGATATTAAACGCGGGCAAGGCAACAGAGGATTATTAGGCCTTTAACTTAAAGAAGATCCTCTGTAGAAATAGCAAAGTATAGGTGCTAGAAGAGAAGAACCTCTGCTTTATAATTATAAAAGCAAATTATAATAACCCCCTTAGAGGTTACTACAGCGTAGAGAAAACGCGCAAGTTACTCTAACGCAAATACTATTTACCTAGCATTATAAAGCTAGTTAAGAAGTATATCTATAAGTGCCTAACTTGTTAGTTATTTAAGATTTAGAGATATAAGCTATAGGGTACACTAGAATCTATTAAGCCTGCGCGCAAGCCCTAGAAATACTACATAATAGATTTTATAACAGACCTCCTAGAGTTAAAAAATTCTGTAGGTAACATATATAATACTATCCTTATTCTTATAGACAGGTTTATAAAGTATGCTTAGTACCTTCCTATGCGTAAAATAATTACTTCCTAGGCACTAGCTAACTTAATTAAGACTAGGTGTTTCCTTAAAGTAGATAAGCTAGAGATAATTATTACTAATAGGGGAACTGTTTTTATAAGCTAGTTCTAGTCTAATCTATGCTTCTATTTAAAGATTAATTACTACTTTAGTATGGCGTTTTACCTGCAGACGGATAGTTAAATAGAGAGGTAAAACTAGGAAATAGAGTCCTATTTGCAGATGTATATAAGTTACTAATAAGATAATTAGTGCAAGCTACTACTATACGCAGAGTACGCCTATAACTCTAAGAAATACTTCTCTACTAGTGCAGTACCTATTCTGTTAGGATATAGGATTTAACTGTTAGGGTAGGATAGGGTATTAGTAGATAACTACTAGCTAAGGCTAAGAGAGGACATATAGAATCTAAAAGGAGACTTAAAAGAGCTCTAATAACAGGCTTAAGCCTACTTAAAACAGTAGAGGGAGCACTAGGAAACTGCAAGGGAGTGCCTCCTTAAGGCTTAACGCTATTAGAAGAAGTAGTACGACTAGAAGAGGGGCAACAGTAAGCTAGGCATAACCCCCTAATATTATAGGGAGGGCTAGGAGGTAATCCTATAAGCTACTAATATTAGGATAAAGAGACTATTAAAGAAATTTAATATAAGATATCTAGGGCTGTTTAAAATTGTCTAAAAGGTAGGTAAGCTAGCGTACAAACTTGCACTTCCCCTATCTATAGCTTAAGTATACCTAGTGTTTTATATATCTATAATTAAGCCCTAGCAGGCACTAGATTACAGCCTAGACTTCTACCTAAGACTAGTTTAACACCCTAAGATAGTTAGGGATAAATAGGAGGTAGAGGCTATCTTAGGCTATAAGAACGTAAAAGGAGAAACCTATTTCCTTATTAAATAGATAGGATAGGCACAGGAGGACGCCTTCTAGGAGCCTAAGGGTAATCTTAATAACTCTAGAGATATTATTACTAAATACTAGGCTACAGGTCCTAAATCCTAGGGGAGAAGGCAGATACAGAAGCGCTAGGGGCAACAGTTACTAGATTAGGCCTAGGAGTTGCCTAGAAAACGCATAAAGAGGATATTAGCACCTATAAATCTATAAGCAGATAATTAGAGAGCTAGAAGGAGAGGAAAAAGGTAGTTAGTTATTTAAATAAATCTATACCTAAGTTACACAAGTGTACTTATAACACCCTAGATAATAAGAAAAAGTAAAGATTATATATAATATTTACTAGTCTATATACCTAGAACGCTAAAAAAAACTATTTATAGGACTAGAAACCTAGCAGCTTTATGCTAACTAGGCCTTAAAGACGTTCTCCTTACTTAAAGGGCTAGTAAGGGAGGTTTGTACATCCTCTATTGCGCTAGAGCCTCCTATAGAAGTATAGGAGGCATAAGTAGGAGTGTCTTTAATAGTAAGCTATAGCTTCTTACGCTAATAAATAAGGGATAAGGGGGAAGCTAGATTAGGGATATCTAACTTATACTAGTAGTAACGCTTCTCTGCATTGCAGAGATTACCTGCCTTAGTAAAGGGCAACTCTATCTTAGGCGATACTACTTAGTTAGTAGGCAGACAGAGCCCTACGCTACCTAACCCTATCTATAAATGTTAGCTAGATTATACTTAGGAAGTATATAAATACGTACCTTAAACTGCTCCTAGTTATAATTAGCTAACTTTAGTTACTCTGCATACTACTAATTAGTTATTAAGCTAGAGGCTTTCGCCTAATAGCTTACGTACGCTGTATAAGAGTCCTTTAACAATTTTAACCTAGTAGCATACTTAGTAACTAAGTCCTACGCCTACTACTACGCTTTTAAGGCGCGAATTACCTCTAAATTATCCTTAGGTTAGCCTTAGAGGAGATTAATAGCGTAGTCTTTATAAAGGGCGTGCTTAATAAAGAAAGTAAGGACGTTAAAAGCTTAGCGCTATAGCAGGGAGGGCTATAAGTCTGTTAATTAAAAGTTCTATATATAGAACTAATATACTTATAGGTAAATAGTTACTAGCAGCCTACTTTACACACCTATTATAAGGACTTATAGGGCAGGCTTAATAGTATATAGAGGCAGTAGCAGCCTGCAAATCCTCTATAGGAGGAGAAACTAAGCTCTTCCCTAACTTTTAAAGAACTAGTTAGCAGCTAAATTACACCTAGGAAGGCACAGGACCTACCTTCTTATAGAAGGGATTAATGCAAAGCTAGCACTACTCTCTTATAATAGGCAGCTAAGGGGTAAGGTGTAGTAGGAGCCTTAATACTACTAAGGGGATAGGCGCGTTAGATATATTGCGCAAATATAACATAGTTAATAAGTAAGGCTAGAGGAGTTAAAAGAGTTAAGAAAAGGTCTCCTTATATACTTACTAAGCAGTAATTACAGCGCGTAGGGGCTACTAACCTCCTTATAACAAAGGACTTACAAGTTTAATTAAAGGACTTATAAGTTTAATTAAAAAAAAATAACGCATAAAGGCTATCCCGCTAATTAGATCTATCTATAGGAGGGATTTACTACAACTAATACCCCTTATAAAGGAAGATACTAATATTATGCGTTAGTAACAAAAACCTTATCCTACACTGTATATAAGGATAAAGGAAGAGAAAGTTATAAGCAGGGGCGTAAACGCACTAGGAGACCTTAGGATTATAGTTAGGTTAACCTTATTAGACCCTAAGCACTTAATATCTAGTAACTACAGTTAAAAAAGTAATATAAATAACCCTTTATAAAGCCTAAGAGCTTATAAGGAGAACTTAGCATTACTATAAACCTTCCCTACTATATACATGTAGTAGGAAAGTTATTAGTACACGCAAACGCCTTAAATAGGCCCTAGGAGACCCTCTAATAAGTTGCAGAGCCTTTCTAAGAGACGTAAAACCTAGAAACTATAGTTTTAAAACATTTATAGTAAAGTTATTACCCTAAATTAGCAGTGCGCTGTTATTTGCGTAATATTAGGGGGATAGATTAATAG
This sequence comes from Pleomassaria siparia CBS 279.74, assembly GCA_010093715.1. Classification (NCBI taxonomy): domain Eukaryota; kingdom Fungi; phylum Ascomycota; class Dothideomycetes; order Pleosporales; family Pleomassariaceae; genus Pleomassaria; species Pleomassaria siparia. Next base: position 1,098,612 of record MU005770.1, on the reverse strand, counting down.
AGTTATTAGATACCTTAGAGATACGCTAAATAGCAACTAATAATAAGGAATTTAGGATTAGGATAATCCCTAATAAAGGGGGGGGCAATGTGACAATATTCTACCTATTACGTGCCCTAGCTAGATAAGGCCTAGGGAGGCCTCTAGGAGGACCTAGGCTATAGGGGTTACATAAGCCTTAGTATATAATTATCTTATCTCCCTTAAGTTCCTACTTAAGGATTTGTCTTAATATAATTATACACCTACACTTTTAGGCTTCCTATCTTAAAAACCCCTTATAATAGAGCTGTAATCTATCTTATTAATAGCATAAATCTGCTTATCCCTAGATTATTTAAGAAGGCTTAAGGCATAAAGTATGTTAAGGCTAGTACGTAAGCCTTCTTAATTATAGAAACAGGTACTTACGTTATTAAAGGAGTGTTCTATAGATCTAAGGGACCTAAGTTAGAAGATCTTACGCTTATAGACGTTGCTGTAGTAGAAGGATTCTATATTAATATTATTTTAGAAGCTCGTCTTTAGCAGAAGGGTATATAGTACTTAGGTTTAGATAATATAATGCGCGTAGGGAGCTTAGAATTAAGCGTTATACTTATTACTCTATTACGCAAACATAACCTTACCTTTATTAAATATAAGCTTCTTACCTTTTATCTATTATCTATAAGCGTAATCCCTTTACGTAATAAATAATAATTATAGATAACTTACCTGCGTAAGGACTTAGAGGAGCTATAGTATATAAGAGTAGGCTACCTTAGTCTATAAGCTTTATAAGTACTTATTAAAAGAGCTAGGAATGTTTAGATTAAAGGAACCCTAAGAAATTAATGCAAATATTGCGCTATAACCTATGCAAAGCAAGTAATCTCTTAAAGACTAAAGGAGAGATTACCTTAACTATATTAGAGAGTTGCGTAGGATCTTTTTAACATGCCTGTAGGGATTATAAGGGAATAGTAGATCTTCCTACTTAAGAAAGAATATAGTAGGAAGATCTATATAAGAAATTTCTAAATAAAATTACCTTTAGAAATTATGTAAAACGTAGAAAGATTCTAGAGCTTTATGTAGGCAAGATATAAGCTTAGAATTATTAAAGTTAGATAAGATAATAATACTGCAACGCTCTCTTAGCATAGAAAATCTAACTACTAGAAGTAGGCAGAGGATTATAGTATAGAGATTAAAAGCTCTCCCCCGTATACTTATAAACCTAATAGTAGAGCTAAGAGAGCAGGGTAAGAGATAATTATAAAGGCTATAAAGATGCAGATTAGCATAAATTTACCTAAGAAGCTCTAGCTAGAGGTAGTTAACGTAGTAGTATAGCTCTATAACATAAGCCTATTACACGCTTATAATATAAGATTACTAAATAAGGTATTAGATAAGTAGTATTACTAATATTTTTAATAGTATAAGCTAGAGTATATAAGAAGTACTATAGCTAATCTACGGCTAGATTAGAGCAGTATATATGCGTATAGATATTACGCCTACCCTTTAAATAGAAAGCGCGTAGCTAGACGTAATAAATAGGGATTTAAGATTACCCTAAGGGGATATATTAGATATTTAGTTAGATATAAAGCTTCTAATCTATTCTAAGTATAGATCCTAGCGCTTAATTAAGTAATTATAATACGTAATGTGATATTTAATAAGACCTGCTTCTATAAGAGGAAGGATAAAGAGCTATCTAAGGAAGAAGCGCTTAGAATTATTTATATACTTAAACTAGATAATATTAGAAATCTAGGTAAAGCTTTTAAGCTAGTGCCTGTGTAGTCGCATAAGCAAACAAGTACTATAGATCTTCTAATACACTTAGAGTAAGAGCCTAGAGTTACTATTTCTAAAGATACTAAGCGTTAGGCTAGCTAGCTAGATAATATAGTAGAATAGGAAGTAACAGCTGCGTAAGTAATAAGCCTAGCTAGCACGTTACAGAGAACTTACGTAGAGCTAAGGAAACATTATATAAGGCTCCTATTACTAGAAGGGACTCCTAAACTAGGAGTCCTTAGTAAAGCTAGCCCTGCTATAGTAGAGCTAGATAATTAACTAGGCAATTCTTAGAAAGTGCACTTAACTAAAGAAGCAGATTCGCCGCAATTATAGGAAATAATTTCTAATAAGCAGGATTATTCTAACTCTACCCTTACTGCTTAACCTAAGCTTATAACTTCTAAAGCGTTAGATAAAGTAGATAAAATAATACCTACTAAGCGTACTTATTAAAGAAAGATCTATAGTCCTACTACTTGCGTAAGCTAGAAGACTTATAGACAGGACCCTAATAATAAGCTTAGGAGTAGAGGAGGTAAAGGAGTATATGCTCTTAGAATTATAAATGTAAAGATCTTTAAGTTTATAGAAACTTACTTCTAAGGAGAATATCCCTACCTATAGAGTAAGGAGCTTATAATAATGCACGCTGTTATAGCTGCTACTCTACATATAAAACTAGCATAAGAATTAGAAGCTTAAGTTTATATTAGTAAGCTTCTAAAAGCGCTAATAAAGTAGAGGGATCTCTAGGCGCATCTATATATAAAGCTCTTTATAGAGGCAGCTATAAAGGAGATCTAAACTTATTTAAAGAAGGGAACGTAGCAGGTAGTTAATTAACAGGATAACTAGCAGCTACTCCTGCTTAAGTAGGTATTTACTTACAAAACTAATAAAAATAGTTTCTTCCTTAAATATAAAGCTTAACTTATAGCTTAAGGAGATCTCTAGGTAGTTAACTTGCTATAGTTAACATACGCTGCAACGCTTGCTACTTAGTCCTTTAGGACAGTAATTATAATTATAGCAGAATTTAATATAGAGATCTACTAATTTAATATTATTAGAGCTTTTCTAAATGCCTAACTAGGAGACGACGTAGCAGTTATTTACTAGCTCCTAGATAGATTTAAATAAGCTAGTAAGGCTCTAAGGCTTAAATAAGCTTTATATAGGTTACGCAACTTACTACTCCTTTAGTATTATAAGTTCTTAGAAATACTTTAGAAGCTTAGGCTTACTATATTAAAAGAGGAGCCCTACTTATTCTTTAATATAAAATAACGTTTCCTAGTGCTCTTTTATGTAGATAATATTTTGCTTATATATTATAAGAGTAATAAGAAGGAAGCTCTAGTAATCTTAGAAGGCATCTAATTAATATACAAGCTTAATAATAAAAGAGCTATATAGTAGTTTCTAGGGATTAGAGTAATTAGAAACAGGCTATCTTAAATAATTACGTTAGTCTATAACACGTATATTAAAAAGGTTACGTTAAAATTCGCTCTAATAGACTTAGGAAGCTTTCCTAAGACACCCTTAGGATTAATTAAGCTTCTAAAGAATACTAGAGAAGCTTTAAAATAGAAAATTAAGGTATATTAGGAGCGCGTTAGATTAGTGTTATATACTATAATAATACTTAGACCTAATATTACGTACGCTGTATTAAAGCTCTTATATTT